>JAQISU010000098.1:0-245000 GCA_029339505.1 Unio delphinus
TAATGATCTATCTTAATTTATGCATTGTTAATTGCTAATAATATTTGCTAACTGACACTCTAAAGATTGCATAAGATATATTCAAGTAGATATTTTGAGTTTAACTGTGTACAACTGATCTTAGCATGGTTACATATCCCACATGAACAAATATCCACATATTTTACAATGTTTGGGATCCAAAGTTCACATTCAGTATATCATATAGGCTGACATTGTACCTACAGTGAATCTGTAAGACACATTTTTGGCTGTGTGCACTAAATGTATCCCAAAATGTTATTTTTTTCATTAATATGCCCATGTATGGTAACATATTTCAATTCAGTACTTGGATAGAGTGCGGTATTGCATTATCAGCTGATATCTGATTCTATTGAACCATTGAGGTTAATAATTGGTATCAAACACCCTTAAAAATACACTTTAAATGTTCAAACAGATCATTGGAATTATTTTTGCACATTTGATCATAACAATTACATTGTATATGTCCCACATATGCAAATTTCCATTCTTGTTTACAAGTTTTGGGGATCAGAATTTCACATTTAGTTTATGATATAGGATGTATTGGTACCTGTAGTTGATATGTGTGGCCACATTTGGCTGTATTCTCTTGCAATATCCAGAATTATTATTTCCCTCATGAATAAGATTGCTTATAGTAATATATTCTTTTTTACTACATTATCGCTTGACTTTCCTGTATACTGGCATGTACTAATGTTTCCACCAATGATCAAACCTCACCGTCCCCGCATTTCCTTAAAGTTTGTGATGCATAGTCTACCTGATTAGTTATTTCACCTGTGCATGACCAGATATGCTTATAGAAACTTCATATACTTTTAGGATGAATTTATTACTTTAATACATGACTATTACTTCACTTTTCTGAGTGTCACTCTGTCAAGTTTAATATTTATTTCCTATGCTTGCAGCCTGAATGTTATTTGTAAATCACTATATCTAACACATTTTAACTTCATTTGCATACATCTTACTGTTTTCTAGATATAAGTGAAACATTTTATATCTTTTCAGGTCTAGGCTGGTATCTGGAACAAAGTGTTAGTGGTGGATCAGCTTGGAAGCTCTCCAGTAGTCAGGTGGTGATAGCAAGGTTTCATAAGGACATATGCAGTGTACTGCCATAAGTGATCATGATATCACAACACTAATATAAAGCACCTCAAGGATATGGCTTAGATCTTCATGAGAGAGATTAGCACCATTGTTCAGTAAGGTAAAGCCTGCCTAAAAACTGTATTTTCCTATCTTATAGTCGCTTTTTGTAGTTATCGACACTGAAATGTAATGCAATTTTCCTATTAAACATGGAAGTGGTCCCATCAGATGTTTAAATCTGAGTGCACTATTAGTTATTCAAATAACTGCCTATATACCTGACACAATAAATATGGAACATAGCACTTATTGTTGCTTCTTTAGTGTGTACACCTATATGCACCTTGACAGGCATATTGCGGTTTGTTGCCAAAATCACTATGAGTCATGCTACTTCATTACCCCTGGGAAAATTGTTCCCAGTTACACAGACCCAAACCACCATTTATTTTAAAGACCATTGATTGATCAACTTTTCTGTCTAAACTTTGACAAAATCTGTTTTCAAATTTTTATGAAAATTTAATTTTTCAATAAAATTTAGTTTATAAATTTAAATGTTTATTTAAATTTCCATTAAAATTTTAAATGATCCAAATGTATAAACTTTAAACATATTTTCAGACAGGCCTCATCTTGTAGTACAATTAGGTTTTTACAGCATTGAAAAAGTCCTATAAATAAGGAAGATATAGCAAATTTAGTTTTGGTTTCTCAAGAACACATAGATCAGCACGTGCACCCTGTATAACACCAGCACTACACACTTTCCAGCAGGTGTCACATGACTTGTATGCAAGGAAATTCAAAAAGACTTCATGTATAAAGTTCAAATAGGTGTGGCATTCAAATATAAAAGTTTTACTAAAATTTGCCCCAAAAAGTTGGGCCTGTCAGGAATCACACCACAATTAATACTTCCAGTTCAGTACCCACGAATGTAGTTCCAGTCTATTTTTAGAACATTTTTTCCTCTCTCATTTTGGTGGTGGTAGAAGAGTTATATTGATGCATATTTGGTATGGATTTAAAGGTAATTGTTTATTCTTGAGAATATGAGCAGAGAGAGTGGTTGTCAGTGTGTAATTTGGCGACAGTGCACATGGAGTAATAAGGCCTTGGTGATGATCCGGAAGTGAAATATGTGTTCTGTTTACATGCTGCTCTGTTTACAGTGCAGCAGCTCAAAAAAATGCCGATCAACCCTTGACAAGAATTTCACCGTGAAGTCATCTTTGGAGGTATTTTAGATTAACATATGATTTGTATTGATTGTCACACTGTGGAAAGGTCAGTACTGAGAAATATATGTAGAGAACATATAGTAAAATTAATTGTGGTCTATGTCCTGTACAGGCAGTATTGATGAAACTTTAATATGCTATAAAATTTTTAATATTAATGATAAACACATGAAATTTGTAGGTGTTATATATATTAACATTTAAAATAGAAAAATGTCATTAGAATTTAAAAATTAATTTTATTTTTTAAAATTTTAATAATTTTTTTTTTAAAAATTAAAAAATTAAAATTTGCCCCAAAAAATGCACATAGATAATATTTTTGGAAATTATATCAAATGATATCAGCATGTTTATACTTCTACACCATATACAAGCTACAATGATGGATATTTGTCAAATTTTGTCAGAGAAAATATCTTTGTAAGTCAAAATGAGACATACATTTAAAATGTATGAAAGACAGATTCTATTTTGTATTGATCATTCAAACTATTTATTAGGGGTCCAATCAGATAATTTATGTGTTTATGATGGGGTGACTTCCTGAGTAACACATATATGCTTATATAGCCTTTAGTAATGGTTAACAAATATAGTTACAGGGTGTTTAGTGAGAGGACAGTGATGAAAACTTCATACTAGAACCTACTCAAGTTCTCTACTAAATCAGTTTAAACTTTCTGAGAATGAAATGCAGGCTGAAGGGATAAAATATACTTCCCACATGTATATTTACCCTTGGATGTAAGAAAACAGCAAAATGATGTAAGGTGAACACAAAATGCATTCAATTTTATTGTTCAGTTTGGTTAAGATATTGATCAGTGAAGCGCGGCATTGTGGCCTGTATGATGTTATGTGAATTCTAATGATCTATCTTAATTTATGCATTGTTAATTGCTAATAATATTTGCTAACTGACACTCTAAAGATTGCATAAGATATATTCAAGTAGATATTTTGAGTTTAACTGTGTACAACTGATCTTAGCATGGTTACATATCCCACATGAACAAATATCCACATATTTTACAATGTTTGGGATCCAAAGTTCACATTCAGTATATCATATAGGCTGACATTGTACCTACAGTGAATCTGTAAGACACATTTTTGGCTGTGTGCACTAAATGTATCCCAAAATGTTATTTTTTTCATTAATATGCCCATGTATGGTAACATATTTCAATTCAGTACTTGGATAGAGTGCGGTATTGCATTATCAGCTGATATCTGATTCTATTGAACCATTGAGGTTAATAATTGGTATCAAACACCCTTAAAAATACACTTTAAATGTTCAAACAGATCATTGGAATTATTTTTGCACATTTGATCATAACAATTACATTGTATATGTCCCACATATGCAAATTTCCATTCTTGTTTACAAGTTTTGGGGATCAGAATTTCACATTTAGTTTATGATATAGGATGTATTGGTACCTGTAGTTGATATGTGTGGCCACATTTGGCTGTATTCTCTTGCAATATCCAGAATTATTATTTCCCTCATGAATAAGATTGCTTATAGTAATATATTCTTTTTTACTACATTATCGCTTGACTTTCCTGTATACTGGCATGTACTAATGTTTCCACCAATGATCAAACCTCACCGTCCCCGCATTTCCTTAAAGTTTGTGATGCATAGTCTACCTGATTAGTTATTTCACCTGTGCATGACCAGATATGCTTATAGAAACTTCATATACTTTTAGGATGAATTTATTACTTTAATACATGACTATTACTTCACTTTTCTGAGTGTCACTCTGTCAAGTTTAATATTTATTTCCTATGCTTGCAGCCTGAATGTTATTTGTAAATCACTATATCTAACACATTTTAACTTCATTTGCATACATCTTACTGTTTTCTAGATATAAGTGAAACATTTTATATCTTTTCAGGTCTAGGCTGGTATCTGGAACAAAGTGTTAGTGGTGGATCAGCTTGGAAGCTCTCCAGTAGTCAGGTGGTGATAGCAAGGTTTCATAAGGACATATGCAGTGTACTGCCATAAGTGATCATGATATCACAACACTAATATAAAGCACCTCAAGGATATGGCTTAGATCTTCATGAGAGAGATTAGCACCATTGTTCAGTAAGGTAAAGCCTGCCTAAAAACTGTATTTTCCTATCTTATAGTCGCTTTTTGTAGTTATCGACACTGAAATGTAATGCAATTTTCCTATTAAACATGGAAGTGGTCCCATCAGATGTTTAAATCTGAGTGCACTATTAGTTATTCAAATAACTGCCTATATACCTGACACAATAAATATGGAACATAGCACTTATTGTTGCTTCTTTAGTGTGTACACCTATATGCACCTTGACAGGCATATTGCGGTTTGTTGCCAAAATCACTATGAGTCATGCTACTTCATTACCCCTGGGAAAATTGTTCCCAGTTACACAGACCCAAACCACCATTTATTTTAAAGACCATTGATTGATCAACTTTTCTGTCTAAACTTTGACAAAATCTGTTTTCAAATTTTTATGAAAATTTAATTTTTCAATAAAATTTAGTTTATAAATTTAAATGTTTATTTAAATTTCCATTAAAATTTTAAATGATCCAAATGTATAAACTTTAAACATATTTTCAGACAGGCCTCATCTTGTAGTACAATTAGGTTTTTACAGCATTGAAAAAGTCCTATAAATAAGGAAGATATAGCAAATTTAGTTTTGGTTTCTCAAGAACACATAGATCAGCACGTGCACCCTGTATAACACCAGCACTACACACTTTCCAGCAGGTGTCACATGACTTGTATGCAAGGAAATTCAAAAAGACTTCATGTATAAAGTTCAAATAGGTGTGGCATTCAAATATAAAAGTTTTACTAAAATTTGCCCCAAAAAGTTGGGCCTGTCAGGAATCACACCACAATTAATACTTCCAGTTCAGTACCCACGAATGTAGTTCCAGTCTATTTTTAGAACATTTTTTCCTCTCTCATTTTGGTGGTGGTAGAAGAGTTATATTGATGCATATTTGGTATGGATTTAAAGGTAATTGTTTATTCTTGAGAATATGAGCAGAGAGAGTGGTTGTCAGTGTGTAATTTGGCGACAGTGCACATGGAGTAATAAGGCCTTGGTGATGATCCGGAAGTGAAATATGTGTTCTGTTTACATGCTGCTCTGTTTACAGTGCAGCAGCTCAAAAAAATGCCGATCAACCCTTGACAAGAATTTCACCGTGAAGTCATCTTTGGAGGTATTTTAGATTAACATATGATTTGTATTGATTGTCACACTGTGGAAAGGTCAGTACTGAGAAATATATGTAGAGAACATATAGTAAAATTAATTGTGGTCTATGTCCTGTACAGGCAGTATTGATGAAACTTTAATATGCTATAAAATTTTTAATATTAATGATAAACACATGAAATTTGTAGGTGTTATATATATTAACATTTAAAATAGAAAAATGTCATTAGAATTTAAAAATTAATTTTATTTTTTAAAATTTTAATAATTTTTTTTTTAAAAATTAAAAAATTAAAATTTGCCCCAAAAAATGCACATAGATAATATTTTTGGAAATTATATCAAATGATATCAGCATGTTTATACTTCTACACCATATACAAGCTACAATGATGGATATTTGTCAAATTTTGTCAGAGAAAATATCTTTGTAAGTCAAAATGAGACATACATTTAAAATGTATGAAAGACAGATTCTATTTTGTATTGATCATTCAAACTATTTATTAGGGGTCCAATCAGATAATTTATGTGTTTATGATGGGGTGACTTCCTGAGTAACACATATATGCTTATATAGCCTTTAGTAATGGTTAACAAATATAGTTACAGGGTGTTTAGTGAGAGGACAGTGATGAAAACTTCATACTAGAACCTACTCAAGTTCTCTACTAAATCAGTTTAAACTTTCTGAGAATGAAATGCAGGCTGAAGGGATAAAATATACTTCCCACATGTATATTTACCCTTGGATGTAAGAAAACAGCAAAATGATGTAAGGTGAACACAAAATGCATTCAATTTTATTGTTCAGTTTGGTTAAGATATTGATCAGTGAAGCGCGGCATTGTGGCCTGTATGATGTTATGTGAATTCTAATGATCTATCTTAATTTATGCATTGTTAATTGCTAATAATATTTGCTAACTGACACTCTAAAGATTGCATAAGATATATTCAAGTAGATATTTTGAGTTTAACTGTGTACAACTGATCTTAGCATGGTTACATATCCCACATGAACAAATATCCACATATTTTACAATGTTTGGGATCCAAAGTTCACATTCAGTATATCATATAGGCTGACATTGTACCTACAGTGAATCTGTAAGACACATTTTTGGCTGTGTGCACTAAATGTATCCCAAAATGTTATTTTTTTCATTAATATGCCCATGTATGGTAACATATTTCAATTCAGTACTTGGATAGAGTGCGGTATTGCATTATCAGCTGATATCTGATTCTATTGAACCGTTGAGGTTAATAATTGGTATCAAACACCCTTAAAAATACACTTTAAATGTTCAAACAGATCATTGGAATTATTTTTGCACATTTGATCATAACAATTACATTGTATATGTCCCACATATGCAAATTTCCATTCTTGTTTACAAGTTTTGGGGATCAGAATTTCACATTTAGTTTATGATATAGGATGTATTGGTACCTGTAGTTGATATGTGTGGCCACATTTGGCTGTATTCTCTTGCAATATCCAGAATTATTATTTCCCTCATGAATAAGATTGCTTATAGTAATATATTCTTTTTTACTACATTATCGCTTGACTTTCCTGTATACTGGCATGTACTAATGTTTCCACCAATGATCAAACCTCACCGTCCCCGCATTTCCTTAAAGTTTGTGATGCATAGTCTACCTGATTAGTTATTTCACCTGTGCATGACCAGATATGCTTATAGAAACTTCATATACTTTTAGGATGAATTTATTACTTTAATACATGACTATTACTTCACTTTTCTGAGTGTCACTCTGTCAAGTTTAATATTTATTTCCTATGCTTGCAGCCTGAATGTTATTTGTAAATCACTATATCTAACACATTTTAACTTCATTTGCATACATCTTACTGTTTTCTAGATATAAGTGAAACATTTTATATCTTTTCAGGTCTAGGCTGGTATCTGGAACAAAGTGTTAGTGGTGGATCAGCTTGGAAGCTCTCCAGTAGTCAGGTGGTGATAGCAAGGTTTCATAAGGACATATGCAGTGTACTGCCATAAGTGATCATGATATCACAACACTAATATAAAGCACCTCAAGGATATGGCTTAGATCTTCATGAGAGAGATTAGCACCATTGTTCAGTAAGGTAAAGCCTGCCTAAAAACTGTATTTTCCTATCTTATAGTCGCTTTTTGTAGTTATCGACACTGAAATGTAATGCAATTTTCCTATTAAACATGGAAGTGGTCCCATCAGATGTTTAAATCTGAGTGCACTATTAGTTATTCAAATAACTGCCTATATACCTGACACAATAAATATGGAACATAGCACTTATTGTTGCTTCTTTAGTGTGTACACCTATATGCACCTTGACAGGCATATTGCGGTTTGTTGCCAAAATCACTATGAGTCATGCTACTTCATTACCCCTGGGAAAATTGTTCCCAGTTACGCAGACCCAAACCACCATTTATTTTAAAGACCATTGATTGATCAACTTTTCTGTCTAAACTTTGACAAAATCTGTTTTCAAATTTTTATGAAAATTTAATTTTTCAATAAAATTTAGTTTATAAATTTAAATGTTTATTTAAATTTCCATTAAAATTTTAAATGATCCAAATGTATAAACTTTAAACATATTTTCAGACAGGCCTCATCTTGTAGTACAATTAGGTTTTTACAGCATTGAAAAAGTCCTATAAATAAGGAAGATATAGCAAATTTAGTTTTGGTTTCTCAAGAACACATAGATCAGCACGTGCACCCTGTATAACACCAGCACTACACACTTTCCAGCAGGTGTCACATGACTTGTATGCAAGGAAATTCAAAAAGACTTCATGTATAAAGTTCAAATAGGTGTGGCATTCAAATATAAAAGTTTTACTAAAATTTGCCCCAAAAAGTTGGGCCTGTCAGGAATCACACCACAATTAATACTTCCAGTTCAGTACCCACGAATGTAGTTCCAGTCTATTTTTAGAACATTTTTTCCTCTCTCATTTTGGTGGTGGTAGAAGAGTTATATTGATGCATATTTGGTATGGATTTAAAGGTAATTGTTTATTCTTGAGAATATGAGCAGAGAGAGTGGTTGTCAGTGTGTAATTTGGCGACAGTGCACATGGAGTAATAAGGCCTTGGTGATGATCCGGAAGTGAAATATGTGTTCTGTTTACATGCTGCTCTGTTTACAGTGCAGCAGCTCAAAAAAATGCCGATCAACCCTTGACAAGAATTTCACCGTGAAGTCATCTTTGGAGGTATTTTAGATTAACATATGATTTGTATTGATTGTCACACTGTGGAAAGGTCAGTACTGAGAAATATATGTAGAGAACATATAGTAAAATTAATTGTGGTCTATGTCCGCCTATACCTATATCACAATGACACTTTATCGTTTGATTGACGTTGCATGAAATCGTCCTGATGGAGATTATGGAGTGTCATCATGGAGATTATGGAGTGTCTTCATGGAGATTATGGAGCGTCTTCATGGAGATTATGGAGGGTCTTCATGGAGATTATGAAGGGTCGGAATTACAAAGGATTCATGATTAAGAATTTTGTATATTTACTTGATCGTGGTATAAACTGCCAATTGCAGAATAACACAGCATATAATACCCGAAGAACATTGTGTAATCTGTGTTATACCAAGATAAACTCAGGAAAAAACAATATTAAGGTCTGATAATTGCAATTCTTTTATAATTATATTAATTCCTTAATTTCTATTTTGCTTATTTAAGATATTTCTTGTTAGATTTAAAGCATTATTATAGCGCATGATTTTTGTTAGGGCTTCTGTTACATAGATATTTTAGAGCAGGGTTTCTCCATTAAAAACAACATAATAACTATGTTAATATCCAGAGATGTAATGCTGTGGAAACACGTAGGAACTGCTGTTCCCTTACTTTCTTTGCGTGTTCCTTTCCTTTATTTGCTCTCGTCATTGTTCCGCCACATCTAAGTAGCACGCGTTCCCTCGATTCTTTATCGCGTTCTCTCACTTCTTTTGTTACACTACACTACTGTTAACATGAACCAAGTAATTCTACTAACTGAAAGCGTTAAAGGTTTTTTGAATATTCCACAGAATGGTTCTAATACTTTGTCCAAACTGGCATATATCTTCTGACTTTGCCGATTCATTATTGTCCAGACTAATATTAATCAATTTTCATTCTTTAATGTTTTGAATCTATTTTCGTGTTCGTTAAAATGTTAGGCTACCTACAAGGACTAGATACAAATTAAATTAAGACTATCGGTAAATGGTTATATTGATGTGGTCCAATCGTTAAACAAAGTAAGACATCGACCCTGACGGTTATGATAAATGAAGGGACGGGATCTATCTCACACCACTCTCAATCACGTCGTCCATTTACCTGTAGTTTTAATTTCATTGTAACAATCCGCTGTGAAAATGACGTTGCCTCAATGTTCTTCTTGGTTTAATCTGAGTTTCCCAGCTATGTTAGGGATCTACATAGGAGATCTTACTGTCTTAAAGATTCCAGTTTATAGCCTTATTCCATCTTTTGCGATATTAAATTCGTTTTACTTTGTGCTCATCCTGTTGTTCAAATGGCAAGGGACTAGACATGTGTAGATGGCTCGTTCTGATTGCTTAATAATTTAGCTTGTGAAATATCATCCACTTCAAAATGCATTTCAGATATTGATGGGTCAGCGTGTTTTTATCTCCATCTATAAAATTTATCTAATACCGCACCTTAAGCTATATTTTCTGCCATTTCGGACAAATCAGATGCTTGCAGAATACCGCCGTAAAGTACAGAGGCTTTGGTTTTCCAACAGATTAACTATTCATAAACAATTCTATGAAGCCGCTAAAAAATACAGTCACAAACGTAGACCATTTAGCAAAATTATCCCACTACAGTGCTAGGATCACGGAGAGTTCCAGCTGCAATGAGCTCTTCGAGATAACTAACAAATTAATGTCAAGGAACTGTCAAGGTACACCACTTTCAACTGTCTTTTCTCCAGCAGACCTTCCGGACCTGTTTCTAAATTTATTCCGTGACAAGAGACAAACTATAAGAGATAAGCTTGAAAGCATAATTTCAATTGACTCGTCGTCACCATGCAGTTACGATACAGAATTTCAGCGAAAACCGTTAGCATTTGAACCTGTCTCTATTGATTTAGTACGGGCAATCGTGATGAGGAGTGCACAAAACTCATGTGATCAAATTCCAACATCACTGCTGCTTTAGTGATTAGATCCAATATTGCCTTCACTAACTGATGTAATTAATACCACCCCTCTCTCTCTCTCTCTCTCTCTCTCTCTCTCTCTCTCTCTCTCTCTCTCTCTCTCTGTATATATATATATATATATATATATATATATATATATATATATATATATATATATATATATATATATATATATATATATATATATATCATCCGGGGAACTCCCATCATTTTTAAAATTGCCAATATCAAGCATCTGCTGAAGAAACCAACACTCGACCATAATGTTTGAAAGAACTACCGCCCAGTTTCTAATCTCCTGTTCATATATTTTTTTTAAATCTTAGAAAACGTTGTTCTAACCCAACTTGTATCTCATCTGAATTCAAACAGTCTTTTTAGCAATGTACAGTCTGCATTTCACCATTGCCACAGTACGGAAACTACTCTTGTGAAAGCAGTTAATGACATTCTCTCTGCTCCCACTGGTGAAGTGACACACTGCAACTGAAGCAATTGACTTTATCACCTCACCTTCGCCCAAGTAGATACATCCGACTCTTGCCAGATCTTCTGTTATATGTCCTCCCATATATTTAGGCCACTCTTCTTGGAAGGTTTATAATCGACTTTCAAAGTCACAGTATTCAGACAAACACACAGGGAACGAATATTCTTCTTACACATGCTCAGTTCTATGAGGGTACATTAAAACCCGAAGTAGTTTGGTCAAGTATGTATGACATCTGTATTGTGGTGGCCGAGAAAAGCGCGCACCGACAATTGTGCGCAAGACAAATGCGCGCTGTCAAAAGCGTGCAAGGCAAAAATTTTAAAATTCAATATGTCAAATAAAACAGATTCATCCGTATAAATGATTGATACAAGAGAAAATAATTGTTAACATTTTCATCATGACGGTAATTTGTGTACTTTGCGCCACAAACATTGTCCTAGATGGAAGAAGCATCCAGCTAACCGTGTTCATGGGGAGATGGTTTCACAAGCGTTTAGAGAGGCTTTCTCAAAATCGGCCATAATGATAGCCGGATTAAGACTGCTAGGATGCAGTTGGAAAATTTTCTGCATGATGCGTTCATAGCCATGCTCCGTTTTCGTCAGCAGCAAAACGTAGACTAGTAGATAGGCCGAGTTGTTAAGTAAAGCATGGATAGTGAACAGCTGAGTAAATAATGTCGGTGCAATTTTAAAAGTATCATCGATAAGCCAGTGATCATTTTGCTGTAGAAGGGTCAGTTTTCAGTTGTTTCGATCATCAGAATGGGAGCATCATCATCCGCACCCGAATCCCACAGAAGAAAATTAGTGTCTCTTATTGATTTTTGCAGAGATTCTGGAATGTCATTATTGTGTAATGAAGTTCTGTTGGCGTATGTAAGATCGTTTTTCTTTCTCCGTCGTTCGATTGCTCTCTGTGAAGCCGTATACGATGGAAAAATACTCGCTGTCTGCAACGAAATTCCGAGAAAGCGTTGCATAATTATTTGCCTTAGTCTCTCGACGGTGTTCATTGCTCTTCGACGGATCTCTGCTACGGTTTTCTTCGCTTTGTTGGTCGCCGGATCTGGAGCATGGTTATGCTCAGAAAGCACAGTGCTTGTGTACACCGCGATCATTTTAATTCGCCCTTTACAATCACGTTTACAGCATCTCCACGATGCAATTTACTTGGTCTTGTCTATATCGATATGCATCAGTTATCATATGCTCTTTCCCCTTCTGAGACTCAGTCTTTTCCATGGTAAAATACGATTTTCAAATTTTCACAAATACATTTGGTATTTATAGTTGTCTAGGCTTATACTGCGTAAATGCGCATCTTGATGTCTGCTCACTGAAAACAGTTACTCAAACTATTTGTTTATTTCTACTCAATATTAAAAGTTTACACACTTTGATGTCTCCTCAAACTCATTCAAACTTTAGTTTATTTCTACTAAATATAAAGATTCTACACTCTTTGATGTGTGTGTGTTCAATATAAAATAGCATATGGAGTTTAATCTGCGCGCTTTCGACGGCGCGCATTTGACGGGCATATTTCGCTGCGCGCTGTTGTCGGCGCGCTTTTAACCTGCGCGTTAACGACGGGGTGCTGTCACATCATTACTTTCCATGGTAGCCACTGTAGTGATCATAGAAAAGCTTCCATTATGTAGTACTGAATCGATGAGGTAATATCTTACGGTATCTCCGCAATCAAAAGGCAAAACATCGCACTCCACTTGAGTATCAACGAACTTGAATGCTGTCTATTTGTTAGGATTCATCTTTCTCGCTTGATGTTGGTAGTCACAATGAGCTATCGGCTTTGGAAGTTATTTTCTTTTTATGTTAGCCGTAATGAAGTCTAGAGATTGCAAATGCTTCCTTTGTTATGCCTAGTTTTGGAAGTCTTCTTTTATTCTTCCTAGACAAGGGTACTACTTTCCCTAAAGTAAACTCACAAATATACTGTAGTGTGATGAGTGGAAAGGCCATAGAAAGGTAAAGACAGTGTGGAGACTGTCGATAATGTTCCAGAATAGTTGAAGCTTGATTTATACATTGATCCATACGCAACGTCAGACCACAACTGAAACACCGTGCTTCGTATCCCAATCCAGTCTCATGTCCCAAGAAGGCAAATCCTGTTCTAGCTAAAAAATTCGAGGTAGGTAATCCTCCACTATCCTTAGGCCATTTTGTAAATGTTTCCATTCGACTGGAACAATTACAGATGTCAGACAAGAAGGCAGGAAAATTGTAATGTTTGGAGTTCGCAGTGGGTCTCACTCGATTTTTGCCATGTCATATACATCTTTCTTGTTGTTGACTATCATTTTGAAACCATTGTTAAATAGCAGCGTGTCCGTACGGTAAAGTAAATTTGTTGGGAAGTCCCACTCGCTTCTGGTACACAGTGTAATAGGAGTTTTTTCAACGGTCAACTGACAATTTGTTGTGTGGCTAAACGTACAATCTTGTGAGTTGGTCACAAAATCCTGATCCTATCTAGATTGCAAGGCTTCTTTCAATACCCCAAAATTATCCACTTGACTGGTGCGATAATTGAAAATCAATCCTTTCACTTTAGACTCGGTGTGCACTTCTTATTGGCATTCCCGGTATTCGTAGCCGTAATTTTGGGGACAGAGCTTAGAAAGTCTTAGAATCTTGTTGTTGGGGTGCTCGTCCGTCCACGCTCCTAAACAGTCTCTTTCGATGTCAGGGTGCCGTGGACCAAAGCGATCGATGTAGATACAGCTGTCCGTTGTCACATAACAGCACACGATCCCTAAAAGTTCTAACGCTTCGTACAATTTTAATCGAGATTGGGCTGTCACGTAGGCTGCAATGTTGACACTGCAAGGTAAAACGGGATGGCACAAGTCCGTTAGAGGCTAGATTTTATATTTAATCAATACTTCGTGTTGTCAAATGTTTTCCACGTCGATGTGTTTCGTCAGCAACTGTAGGTGCCCCTGCGGTAAATTGACAATATTTGCACAAGTAATAATACAGCGAACATACGTCCAGGTATTTGATTTCCTCTCCTTTCGTTTCGTTGACGTGGTACATCGCGCAGGTGACATTTGTCTTCCGTACACACTGTCACGCGGGTTCAGAGAGTCCACCAACTAGCAACTTTCCACTATGCGTTTAAACTCGTGATAGGTTTTAAAACGGTGATCTTACTCGTTTTCCCAGATTTTCACTGCTTGGTGTCCTTGCTGTTATAACTTTATGCGTCGCTGACAAGTGGCCTCGTACAAGTCTTTCATGGTACGTTGTATAAACCGATTTTTAATGTAGGGTAACATTAAACATTGTTTGAGGGCGTATGACAGTCAGGTTCTCCTCGAGCATGAATCAGCACACTAAGGAATACGTTTTGAAAATGTTAAAGGCTTTTTTCAAAGGGGTCGATTTAGAGTTCTCGAAATTTTCCACAATAACGCTGTAAACGTCTACATCCGATCGACAATACGTTAACGTTTTTTTTTCCCGGAAAGTCGAAGGGGTTCAAGGCGTGAATGTGGTACCAAGTGTAGAAAGATTATTCTCGTTGGTCGGTGCTCATGTTGTTGTGGTCGTAGTAGAACGCATTGGGCTTATGTGGTTGAACGGCGTGTTGATTGCCTTCGATATTGAAAAAGTGCCGAAATAGCCCTTGGCCATTTCCGTCCTTCCAAATGCTTAAGGCATTCGGCTTAATGGCATGAACAAACAACTCATCGAATTTTCAAACTGCCCTTGGAAACGAGCTTGGCTCTCTTCATAGTCACTTTAGGACCTGCCGTACCTTGCTCCGTATAGTATTTCAGAAGAAATTGTCTATCGTATCCCGAGAAATTGTGAGCCATCACCGTGGCATAGCGATGGTACCGGTAATTGATCCAAATAAGCATTGTGCTGATAGACGTGAATGTATTTTACGTCTTTCATTTATTTGCCTCGAAAAAAACAGAGGTTCACGCAATTTTTGAGGGCGTACATTCAAGGTGCAACATGTAGCTAAAACGTCTTGGAAATTTTGCATTTCAGGAATGCCATTAGCAGTGTATTTTGATATCCCCGCTTGGTGTAACTTTTTGTCGTTTAGTTCATTTCGATTTTCGAAACGTTTGCCAAGTTATTTTCATTCTGTTGCGTCTTTTTTGTCAGCATAAGTTCGGTCCCACCATGATGGCACGGGCTAAACACATTTTGTCTCTAGGCCTGTTAATTCGGACAAGGTTATGTTTGTTTCTGCGAAGGTCGTCACCAAGAACATCTTTTTGAATCCGGTCTATTTGCAAGAGAAGCGTTGGCCATGTACAGTTTCGCTTTTCCATCGGTGATGTGAAACTTCTCATAGGACTGCTGAACGTGTTCAATTATGTCAATGACTTTGGAAGTTGCAAATTATGATGGCCAACTAAATTAAATCCAAACGGGAGACTTCAGACTGTCGTGATAAAATAAAAAGTGTCAAGTGATCGACTTCGTTGGCCTGACATTGCCCTTTTGGTTTGGTTAACAAGGAATCCCCCAAATCGGGGATGAATCCCTCTGCTTGTTCCATCGGAATGTTGGACTTGAAATCTTCAAGCTTCACCGTGTACTTGTAGGCTATTTTCTACAGGAGCGTTTGTCTGTCTCTTGAATGTGGTAGTATTTTTCAGGGTTTACTGGTGGTGGACTTTAGTTTGACGTTGACTCTATGAGTCTGGATTCTGGCTCACTCATGTCATCTTCAAAGTCGCTTGTATGAATTTGAGCCAAGGCGTCAGCTAATTGGCGAGGCGATAAGCCACGCCGCTTTTGCCTCTTACTTTCTTCTCATTTCTTCAAGAGGTGATGCGATTGTTTCATCTTAATTGCAAAATGTAAAATGACTAAATTTTAAACGTCATGGTCCATATATAAGGTCAATGTCTTCCCTATATTAAGGGTCAGTATATTCTCTCAAAGTATTCATTTCACTCTCAATCCTACCAGAAAAATGGAAGAGCAAATACAGATCGAACTTCTAATCAGAACTTAACGAGGCGTTATACGAAAGTTTTCTTCATATATATATATATATATATATATATATATATATATATATATATATATATATATATATATATATATATATATATATATATATATATATATATATATATATAAATAACATAATGCTGTTTTTATTTTCTTCGGTTGCAAAGAGAGTATGATTACTGTGCATATGAAAACTGAATTTCCATCTAAAGAATTTAAGGGTGACATTTGGCAAGATGCCTTGGGACAGAGAAACACACACGAATTTCGTTATGGCAGTATAGTTTGATAACTTTTTCCTTTCATCGCAATTTAATACTGTTTTAAGAAAAACAATTGAGAACGAAGGTAAGTTTTTTTCTTTCTTTTTGATCGTATGCATGCGTTAGCTGGCTGTTTGAATCATCAATTTTAATTTATATTTTACAATTATTATGCTATACTCATATAATGCATACGATATTTGCATCTTATTATTATATCTATCGACATTATTGAACTTCCACCCATTTACTCGAGCAGAGGTAAAATATATCTGCCCACTAATACTTGAGATGTCCTCCCAATAAAGGAGATTTCATGTGGTCGTGTGTTACTGGTTAAACGAAATGTAATAGAAGGACTACATGACAAGGTCATTTTGTTGTTTGAATCACGTGGTATGCAATCGAACTTTGTCGAGACGATGAAGGAGAGATAATATACATGACGAAGTCAGTGAGTTCATATAACTCCCTTACTCCGGAACACGTCTTAAACTATATTAAATATGAATTTCCAGGTAATATCATAATTCCGAAAATAGAACAATATCTAAAGATAGTAACGTGACATCTTTTCTAAAAAAATAGAATCGGAATTTGTATAAGTATCAAAGATAGTACCAATAACAAGTCGGTGTTGTTGGGGGAGGGGGGAGGGGCGAGCGCGGTTGTTTTGATGATGTTTATATTTTTATTAAGTACGGTTCAGTTTTAGTTTTCATTATATAGTTTCGCTTGTGTTAATATTTAACACTGGCACGTGTGTCATTGTCTTGCCAGAATCGCCTCAAAATCACAATATAAGAATTTCTTATTATTTCTTTAAAAAAAGAAGCGTGTGAGCCTCTAGGAGAATAGTACTGTCCAGATACCAAATGCAGAATTATCGTCTTTAGTCCGTTGCATATTTCAATAATAACAATAATTTTTCCCCTAAATAGTCTAGTATGTTCGATCACTGCGTTTAGGTGGCATTTATATTACAGGAAAACATCTGGCATGCGGTGCAGTATTTAACAGCCACATATGTAGCCCAGTAATTAATTATTGACGGAAAATTAATAATTTGACTATTCTTATTACTAATTTCACAATTAGTACTGTCCTCTAGAGTGCACGATGCTTCCAGATTTGGAGGATCGTAATTAAGATCCCCAATCGTAGCCCAATGATTTGGGTCTCCTTCCTTAATGCGTCTCTTTCGCTGTATATTCCCTTCTTCATTCTGGTATTCTCTCATTTCTACATCTGCTTGTTATATTGCTTAAGTGAAATTCACTTTTATCTAAATTCAGTATCTATCGGCCCAGTTATCATATAATCTCTCTCTCTCTCTCTCTCTCTCTCTCTCTCTCTCTCTCTCTCTCTCTCTCTCTCTCTCTCATCTTCACCCCATCGAACAAAATATTAGAGGTACACGATAAATACAATAAGGTCGTTTGTCTTATCTCTCATTAAATACAACCTGGATGCTGTAAGTGTTTAATTATATAAATACTGTTACTGACGTGCTTCACGATCGTTGCTCTGTGGAGCAGTATATCTAATAATATGCTGGAGTGAACATTGAGTAATTTATCATAATACATTACTTTTACCATATTGATCATATTATGTGCAAAATTATACGGCCCATGTAAGCTAGAACATTTCAAGGTTTAGTTTTAGGCAGGCAGGAGATGAAGTCAATGGTAAGAGATTGCAGGAGATGAAGTCAATGGTAAGAGATTGCAGAAGAGACTAACCGTTTCCATGAATTCTCTTCGAATACAATCATAAGTGCCATTCTATGTTTAAAATAACACAATTTGTTATAAAGCAGCAGGTGATAAAGATATGTAAAACCATGATCGCTGGTACTATTTAGACGTTGACCCGTCCCAGCTCTTAATTGACGCAGGGACAACGATAATGCGTCTCTATGCAATTCAGATATGATATGAATTTGTAACTTCAGCTCTTTCAGTCATTAACTTTATTACCGGACACGAAATACCCGTAAATTAAATTAAATTAAATTAAATTAAATTAAATTAAATTAAATTAAATTAAATTATATCAATCAAATCATGATGACATTTTGAATTTTTCAAAAACTTTACTAACAACCAGATGTTCGTAAAAATTGTCAAATACTAAAAACTAATTTTAGCTGTTCAGCAGAATACCTTGATAAAATGTGCAACAAATATTTAACAATCATTTTAATGAAATATTCTTCAAAGAATACGAATGATCACTTTATGTGATGACTCCTGTTTATGTGCTGCCAGGATGATTTTTCGATCATTGTACTGTGATGCATTGTATTTTGTTGCTTTCTTGCTGTACTTGTTGATGTCGTCCTTTACTTTACTGGTTTCTTGTGCATTTTTTTAAAGTTTATTTCTGTCTCACCTTGCTGATGTAGTATACTATGTTAATTAGTTTATCTGACACTGGTATCTTTCCTAAGGTAACTTTTACACCTGGATTCTTCACTGTTCAAGTTTTATTTCAAATCTTAGTTTTAACTTACTCTGATTAACATGGATTTACACTTGCATTTTGTCCCCGGGCTTTAATTTGCAATTTGCTAGCAAGTTAAAATCAATGCATTATTTGATATCTAGTTTAAATTATCGCATTTAATTTTTTAATCTTGCTTTAAATTAGTACATTTCATTTGATATCTAGTTTAAACTTTTAAAAAAAATATATCGGTATTTTTTATGATATCTAGTTTATTTTAGTACTTAGAATTTGTTCTTTTCTTAACTTAGTATATTTCATTTGCGATATAGTTTAAATTAGTACATTTCGTTTGGTGTCTGGTTTAAACCAAAAATACATTTTGAATTGAATTGACCTGTATGCAATAAAGTCTGTAATATACGTATAATGATGTACATATTTACCTAGCCATTTTGGCCACACTTTTCCTTACTTCTCATTGGTTGTTTTTAAGAAAAAAATTATGTGTGTGTTTTGATCTTTGCTCGTGGATTTTTACTTCTTAGTCCTGCCATTGACATGTATCATTAATTATAGTATTCTCACACCATCCTGTTTGTTTGTATCCCCTACTGATTTGTAAAGGCATCATGGATATAAAAGAGGCACAGAGCTAAGCTATTTCATTCATGGATTTATAATTTCTAATCTGATTGTCACCAGGGGATCCCAAACACAGTCAATGTGTTGGACTTTCGACACAACCGGGATCTTCCTTAACAACACGGTCTCCATATTTGCTTGGGGCCGGTCTGTTTCAAAGCAACATCTGTAATGTAGTCGCCGTTTATGAAAACCTCAGTAATTCCGTAAATTTTGGATGTACATCTCCTTTAACACAAGTATACAAGAGTTCGTATCATATTCATGTTCAATTTGTTTTATAAATATTACGAGGCATTGCAAATATTTTACGCAGACGACACAGTTTTTGCTCAAATAGACTATTCCCATGATTGTTTCTTTACATCTGGAGCTTCCGTTTTCGTTGAATCGCCAATAATACATCAGTGTTAGAGGCCCTTGGCGACAATCAGGTTAGAAATTCTAAAGTTCTGTGCATTTTTTATCTGTGATCTTTTTTTTTTGTATTTTTAAATCGGTAGGAGGGTGCAAACACACAGAATAGTATGTGAATACTATAGTGTCTTATGGTGCCTGCTTTTAATAATTTATAACATGCCCTATAGATCTAAGGCTTTCTTATATTTCTCAAATGCCAACTTCATTTAAGTCGTGTTTTCACTTTAAATTTGACGGTGTAACAATTATGAATGAGCACTTTAAACAATCAATTTATAATTTAATAACAACGATTATGGCTGGGAGTTCTTCTACTCGATGCCCATTTTGTTTCATATCTATATTCTGAGCTTCATATTGCCGAACTATTCGTTTAACAAACACCAGTTTCAAGCCCGTTGATGCAATTCTGCATATACGGGCATTGGTTTTTGATCTTCCGTTTGACATAACGAAGGTACATTTTTCTCTCTAAATGCTGTTACATAAATCTAAGTGTCTCTATTGTTCAAAATTGCTCTACTCAGCTTGATTGAGGAGCGCATTACGGAAATCTAATTTGCCGTAGATTCTGATTGGTCATTTCATGACAAGAATTCTAGAAAGCCCTCAGCATCCGCCTAACTTTTTTATCACTGGTATTGCACATTCTCATTATGTAAGCGCCGCATGCATTTCTTGTTATTTCCATTTTCATCATAAACGTGTGGATTGATTCATTGTGGAGACTGGTAATAATATGTGGCATGTATCGTCAGACCATTACATCTCAATTACTGGCCTATATTCAAAATGATTTAATTACTTTTCCAGACACTATATTGCTGTTGTACCATTACCTATTTTTCCTGAGGTTACCGCATAATTAGCAGTAACCTGCACTTACAAACTGATTATGGAGATGTCATTTGATTAATAACAGCATGGACGACATAAAAATTTAGCCTAAACATTTAGATGAAATATATACCAGAATGTTGCTGATAACTAACTGCATTAAATTTTGACCTCCGGTTATTTTGCACCCGAAACATGTTCCAACAAAATTGTAAAGCATTTTGTTTACCTGGCAAAAACAAAAGGTTTTGTAACAAATGAATTCTGAGAAGGCGTCAAAAAAAATATGTTCCATTTGTTGGGTTTAACGCCAGTTTTCAGCACAGGATAAGATATACATGGCGGCCAGTATAAACCGGGAAAACCGCGAAAAGAACCACCGACCAGCGAGAAGCTACTGGCAAGCATTCGCACATACCCAAATTGGCCTTACCTGAGACTCGAACCCACGCAGACAGAGGTGAAATGGCAGTGTTCCGTAACGGTGAGAACTTTAAGCCACTCAGCCACTCGGGGCCTATTTAAAAAAATATGCATTGCATAGCTAATTATACTTTGTTATCTATATTTTACAAATAAACCAAAACAATTTTAAACGTAACGGGGTTCATAGTAAGGTGTGTCAATGCTGTATAAACATCAGGGCCGCGTTCAGGATCTGTAGGCCACAGGGAAAAAAATTTCCAGTAGGTCCCTAGAATTTTTAAAAAGAAATATCTGAGGCGGTGGGCCCTTTACAAGTGTGTGCTCCCGGATATTTGTCCTTAGTTGTCCTACCCTATCCGCGGCCCTGATAAATATAACAGATTGGTTGAATTACGTTCAAATTAGACTCTGTGAATTCGAACTTTATATACCGGTGACCCACTGTATTGATGATCGACTCCACCCTGAATGTATTCAATATATACTCCACATATCTACATGAAATCAACAATGCTTTATACCAGTTACATTTTAAACCGTATAACAAATTAAATTTAATCTATAAGGATGTAGCATTTTCCTAAAATTGTTTTTGAAATTATTTGATTTCAAATTAAATAAAAGTAATTTGTATTACATGAAAACTATCCGAACAGATTATTATACATCCGTTTTTATTTAATTGTCGGCGAACAAATAAATGAGAGTTCTGTTTAGACTATTATGGAAACATTTGAACAAGATGTTCGATAATATCATACCCCAAAAATTGCATCAGTTGCTTTGAACTAATAGCTGCAGTGAATTCAGAGCCAGCTTTGACTTTAATTTCTACAGGTTTAATTTGACCTTGTCCCAAAAATGTCTTAGAAATGTAACACAAGCACGGCAAATCTCACTTTTACCTACATTAATTGCCAAATTTGCATTAAAGAATTTCCATATGGTTTCTAAGTTATCCTTTTAGGTGTCGTTGTAGATAATGACGTAATCGTTTTACGCATCAAAATTGCATAGACCAGATGACAATATGTTTCTTAGACTCTGGAATGTTAACATATAATTTTTTAATTCCGAATGGTATCGCTTTATACTGATAAATGTCTATCTGGAATTGCAAATGCCGAATTTTCTTTTGCTTTTACCGTGTGTAGAATTTGCTAGAATCCTTTCGAAAGGTCATACTTGGTAAAATATTTTGTAATTCCAAATTTGCCGATAAAATAATCTATTCTTTGCATAGGAAATTAATCTGTTTTGATGACACTGCTGACCTTTTTATAGCTAACACACTTACGGAATGTGTTATCTGGTGTAGGCGTAAGAATACGTGGTGAACTCCAGTTACTTTTACTTGGTTATATAAATCATTCCCCAACAAATACTGATTTTATTTTCAAATACTCCTGCTTTAGAAAGACCATTCTGCATGAATACTGTTTCACAGATGTAGAACCTACAATCTCAGTGACATATATTGTATTTGTTTGTGTTGGTACATCAGGAAACTAATGTTCTTGTTCAAATAA
Source organism: Unio delphinus (assembly GCA_029339505.1). NCBI lineage: Eukaryota > Metazoa > Mollusca > Bivalvia > Unionida > Unionidae > Unio > Unio delphinus. The sequence continues at coordinate 22,936 of JAQISU010000098.1, forward strand.
CAGTCGTTTAAGTTGACTCCTTTCCTGTTGTTGTAGATGTAAAAGTTTCTGGTCAAGATAGTTTAAAAGTCCTGAACTCCTCACTGTGTAAAATATGTTGAACTAAATAACTGAATAATGAACTTGGTTACCTCTTTCAAAATAGTCCTTTATCATCTTTATATGACATAATTGTTTTATTTCCGCCTCCAAGGAGTGTTAATAATATCATTTGTCATTTACATTCTTTTCGACTGTATAGGGGGTTTCACGGTTGCAACGGAGTTACTGATCGTAGCGCTTTCAATCAGATCCCTTAGCTCCAAAGCGCACGCCCAAGAGAAAAAAAATCCAGTTCCGGATAGTTCAAGTATTCTTACCATATTAGGCAACATAATAAAAAAAGTGTCCTTCACCCGAAGCAAGAGCACCTTCTCAAAATGTATATCAGTCCCACCAACTTCTTCGAAAATTAAATGGTCAGTGCCTCAGTTCTATAACATCTGGTAAACGTTTGTCAGGTGACATAACTTTACAAAATAATTGTTATCTTATTACTTACATTATGTAGCAAAGATATGTTCAGTAATTCAGTACAAAATGGGAATGTTAAAGAAACAGATCAATACAATTAAGAAGTACTCAATAGACTATGTAGAATATAAAGTTAAACGTGTACAAAATTATGTATTGGAATCTATGAAACAAATAGGTTATGTGGTATTTTTTTGATTTGACATAATCAGTTAAATATGTGCACATCATTAAAACTTTCTCTTTAAGATTCTTCTTCACTAAACGTTTATGTTCACATGCATGATTACATAGGACCGGTTTCAAGGATAAGTAGCATGTTTAATAAATGTGAACAAACCTGTATCTGACTGACTGTTATGCAGGAAGTATTTCGGGCAAGAAAATTACAGAGCTGTCTGATGTGTTAGATCTCTGTGTGCCATGTGATTCAATAATGGTTTATAAGGTTTTTATAATAAGTGACCTGACAACTTCAAAGGAAATTACTCTTGTCGACAATTCCTAATTCAAAGTTTAAAAAAATGATACAGTTTCTTGAGGAGACACGATGGATAACACATTATGAGGATACATGTGGAAGAGGAGATACTACGAATTAAAAAAAAAATTAAATCCTTAATGGGGTGATGCCTATTTGTTGCCACTTAACAGCATCAGATGTTTTCAAAATTTGTGCTGCACTAACAACATTCCAGCCATCACTTGTACAGGACTTACGCAGTATTTTACCTGAAATCAACATAAGGTAACCCAAACCCAGCAAACATGATTTGTTGGACCCTGCTATGTGTAAATTTTATTTAGATTATAGTAACAATTATTTTGGACATAAATATTAAAAAATGGATGCAGCACATTGTTTACAATTGTCATGCTCTCTCTCTCTCTCTCTCTCTCTCTCTCTCTCTCTCTCTCTCTCCATTGTCTTCTATTTTTATTCTTTGAATGCCCCTCTCTTTTTCCTCTGCTGTTTTACACTACCTCTCCATTTCCTGTCTCTAAATTTGCATTTATTTCTATTATTTATTTCTACTGGCATTTCCATCATTTCCTTTTAAAAATTACGCTTTTTATCCATTTTCATAATTTAGCTGTGATTCTGTTAATTTCCCATCAAAACAAAAAATAGACTTAACTGATCAAACCCATTGCAATAACATCCAATATTTCCGCTCCCACCAAAGATTGAAATAATATATGCTTTATTTCTTCTTTTGTTATAGATGCTTTCGCTTCGGAAAAATCTTAACGCCTGGCAAGCTCAAGCAGCCTTTTTCACAGACTGCAACCATCTTGGGCAGCATTTGAAACAAGGTCCTCGAAATTACATCACAAAGTAAACACTTACTAAAGATTTCTTAAATGTCTGAAATTAAAATATTTACAATGGACATTTAAAATGCCTAAGCACAGTGAATTCAACTTTTATAGACATTTTTATATATCTAAAATATTTTGTAAAAATCGATATCCCGGATGAGTTACTTATTTATGTTACGACTCTAGGTCTTAAAATATTTGCAACTGAAAGAAGTGCAATGAACCATGTAAGTAAACTCATCAAGGATTTTATTTTCATAAGTTGAAAAGTAAAAATTCAAAAGACACCATCAGTATTGTGAATTAACTCCACCAAAATCCTAAACGTTTTAGTTGAACCTTGCAAATTCATTGAATGGTTATGAAGATATACTTTAAGTACGGTACGGAAAAAAACCGTGGACTAGATTGAACGAATGAAATCATACACCAAACTGTGCAATTATAAAGCAAAATAATTTGAGAATATTGAGAATATTGAAGGCAAGAAGTAATGGTTACACATTTCGGAACTAAAATGTTTGTATAACAATTACAACACAAATATACAATATGAACAGAAAAACTCAGAACGTCTGATGTTGAATGGAAAGAAAGAAATGAAATACAGAAACATATATGTGATGTTAATCAATCGACACAAAATGCACTTAATGTTAGCCAGATGACAAAACAGAATTCAAAAGTCAAACTGGTAAATGGGTGTCTTAATGTTAGCCAGATGACAAAACAGAATTCAAAAGTCAAACTGGTAAATGGGTGTCTTAATGTTAGCCAGATGACAAAACAGAATTCAAAAGTCAAACTGGTAAATGGGTGTCTTAATGTTAGCCAGATGACAAAACAGAGTTCAAAAGTCAAACTGGTAAATGGATGTCTTAATGTTAGCCAGATGACAAAACAGAATTCAAAAGTCAAACTGGTAAATGGGTGTTTGGCAGTTTTACTTAATTTCCCTGTCACGCAGGGAACTCGCTGGATGTCATTGCAAGTTTTACTTGTTGGCATCCTAACTTCACTCATTGTCATCACCTCTAGTTAACTTTTACATTGGGATTATGTCTCACGTTCAGTGCAAAATGATTTGGATTGTGAATTTTGTGAAAATTAATGTTCGCGTGTTCATCTATCTATCTGGAAACATTGAGACATGTAAATATATTTATTACTCTGCCACAAACACCAATATGCAAAGGATAGGTTCAAAGCTGCCCTGCATTCATTTAAAAATGTGTACAATATCATGGTGTACTGCTTGCTCTTCACTGTTTACTGGTTGTTAGGATTGGGAATATCGCTCGGCCATTTCCGTCAAGTCGAAAAATAATACCGGAATACACATCAATTTGCTCGGTTGAGTGATTTACCCCACTGTGGAGTACACCATAAATTTTACGACTGGAAAACCCGAAAATATTCCGATTCTAACTTATCTCATTCAGCCTAAATATAGTGTCATGTGGGCAAAAGCAGCTTCAAACTATATTTTTCAAGGACGGAGAAGAACATCCAGGACTTTCTTCTACCTATTGGAAAAAAAACCGAGGATGTTTCGATTGCGGGTCATTCAACTGTTTCTTCTGAAACACGAACGTTTGTTCATGTTTAGGGAAGTTATCTCCAAAGGTTCCGTCAGTTTTTGTTTATTACACCCAATTCGGCAATACCATACAGATCTCTTTAAGAACGCGCGTACGCGCATACATACATACACATTACATTCTGATTATCTGTTGTGGACTACCAGTGTGTGCGTTAGTAACAATAACGTGTCTCATCAGTTGAACGACTTTGGTTGTAATAATTGAATAAAAAGATAGCTGAATGCCAGATTGTTTTGTTACACGCGCGTGCCATTCTAAATGTGCTGGCTACCACACATGATAGGCATAATCAGATATGAATACAAATAAAGCATGTACAAATAATCTCTCTCTCTCTCTCTCTCTCTCTCTCTCTCTCTCTCTCTCTCTCTCTCTCTCTCTCTCTCTCTCTCTCTCTCTTAATTTGTTATATGGTCATCGTGAGTGTTGTCCTGTCTGACCAATATTTGCTGTATTTATTAAATCTGTCTTTATTTATCTTTAATGTGGTTACTTGCATATTGGTGATGTTATTTTATGCTGATTGAGATGCATTTTTCTTTATAATTCCATATCTGATGATTTTGGTTATGCTGAAAATAGATAATTTATTTTGGTTATTTAGCCATCATGTTCAAGTCAGGGTAAGCATTATCCTCATCGACCTCACATTCTCAGTTCTAATCAATAATTGTTTAATCTTGCAGTTCATAAAGATAATAATTCAAGAATTTATAAAGATAATAATTCAAGAATTCATAAAGATAATAATTCAAGAATTTATAAAGATAATAATTCAAGAATTAATAAAGATATTAATTCAAGAATTTTCAAAAGAAGAAAGTACAATAATGCAGTAAGATCAAAACCAAGATTGTGATGTCTAGCACTGGGGCATCATGTCGCAGATATGTAGCATGATATCCCACCCAGTCAAATTATCTACACACTAGGGAGACCAGCCCTTACACGAACCTCTTAATACTGAGCGCGGAGCGAGGCAGCTGTTAGTAGCATTTTCGTAAGTCTTTTGAATGACATGGCCTTGGATCGAACCCACGACCTCGCGCATTCCGAGGCGGAAGCTCTAACCACTATACCACTGGAGCAGTCGAGCCAAGTTCGACCGTTACCGTGTATATATATATATATATATATATATATATATATATATATATATATATATATATATATATATATATATATATATATATATATATATATATATATATATATATATATATATATATATATATGTGTGTGTGTGTGTGTGTGTGTGTGTGTGTGTGTGTGTGTGTGTGTGTGTTTGCTATGTTGCCTTCAGTAAAGAATGTCAGGAAATTATATTTATGTTTGAAATAGTCAACTATATACACGAATCATGTATTCAGCTTGAACGTATCTATAATTTTTTCACTGAGGTCTTGGCTTTGTATATTAAATATCAAAATGGATTACTTTTATTATCAACCTGCTTGTTTTGCCGATGTAGTTAATAAACTGGTAAAAGGTTAAGGACGTTGATATGGAATGAAAACAACACCACACAGCTATTTTGTCTTGAGTGGACACGTCATCGAAATCTGTCAAGATGTGCTGAAAAAGCTCAAAACAAACCATATATATATATATATATATATATATATATATATATATATATATATATATATATATATATATATATATATATATATATATATATATATATATATGTGTGTGTGTGTGTGTGTGTGTGTGTGTGTGTGTGTGTGAGTATGTGTTAATATATCTCCTGTATGCGAGAGAGAGGTATGAAAAAGTTTTATAATGCGAATTGCGTTGTATTTTCAAAGTTTAAACGTAATACAAAATCTTTAAAGACACATGTAATTTGTTATATTCCCTCAGTATCGAGAAGAACTTTGTAAGTTCTTCTGTGTGTCTGGTCTGTGTATCTGGCATGTGTGTCTGGTCTGTGTATCTGGCATGTGTGTCTGGTCTGTGTATCTGGCATGTGTGTCTGGTCTGTGTATCTGGCATGTGTGTCTGGTCTGTGTATCTGGCATGTGTGTCTGGTCTGTGTATCTGGCATGTGTGTCTGGTCTGTGTATCTGGCATGTGTGTCTGGTCTGTGTATCTGGCATGTGTGTCTGGTCTGTGTATCTGGCATGTGTGTCTGGTCTGTGTATCTGGCATGTGTGTCTGGTCTGTGTATCTGGCATGTGTGTCTGGTCTGTGTATCTGGCATGTGTGTCTGGTCTGTGTATCTGGCATGTGTGTCTGGTCTGTGTATCTGGCATGTGTGTCTGGTCTGTGTATCTGGCATGTGTGTCTGGTCTGTGTATCTGGCATGTGTGTCTGGTCTGTGTATCTGGCATGTGTGTCTGGTCTGTGTATCTGGCATGTGTGTCTGGTCTGTGTATCTGGCATGTGTGTCTGGTCTGTGTATCTGGCATGTGTGTCTGGTCTGTGTATCTGGCATGTGTGTCTGGTCTGTGTATCTGGCATGTGTGTCTGGTCTGTGTATCTGGCATGTGTGTCTGGTCTGTGTATCTGGCATGTGTGTCTGGTCTGTGTATCTGGCATGTGTGTCTGGTCTGTGTATCTGGCATGTGTGTCTGGTCTGTGTATCTGGCATGTGTGTCTGGTCTGTGTATCTGGCATGTGTGTCTGGTCTGTGTATCTGGCATGTGTGTCTGGTCTGTGTATCTGGCATGTGTGTCTGGTCTGTGTATCTGGCATGTGTGTCTGGTCTGTGTATCTGGCATGTGTGTCTGGTCTGTGTATCTGGCATGTGTGTCTGGTCTGTGTATCTGGCATGTGTGTCTGGTCTGTGTATCTGGCATGTGACTATTGCTTTAGGACATATCTTCATTTCAAGCTTTTTTCGGTGGATCTATCTTAGTCGTCTCCTTTCCTTTCTAACTTCAAATTAAAAGCAATATTGCTTTATGTCATGTATCAATAAATACTATGCCTACATATTTGTCGCAAACCTTCTTACTTGTTGTTTCACTTCTTACGTCAGATTAATAGTGCTTGTGCACATGCAACATTTGCGGACATGGTAAACAGTGCCAGTGCCTACGCAACATTTGCGGACATGTTAAACAGTAATGGTCAGTGGGTACGCAACATTTGCGGACATGTTAAACAGTAATGGCCAGTGCGTACGCAACATTTGCGGACATGATAAACAGTAATGGCCAGTTTCCTACGCAACATTTGTGGAAATGAAAAAGGATTTGCTTCAGATATTTTGTTTACGTTAAATATAATACTGAATACCTCACTATTACATTTTAACAGCCTTCCCTATTTGAAAAACAAATATTTTAAAAAAACATAAGATTTGTATACAATAGTTTACATACACGTGAAGTATGTGCTTCGAGTGCCTTAAGATCTATTTATATATCGCTTGTTGCAAGTTTTGAACACGAAGTTTGGGTGGTCGAGTGGTCTAAGGACCTTGCCGTCGTAGATTACTAACATCGTACTTCTGTCTGCGTGGGTTCGAATCTATGGTTCGTCCAGTGCGGGTATATGAGAAAGCATGCTTGTAGCTTTCCGCGAGTCGTTGTTGTTTCCATGTTTTTCGTGTCTTTTTTTTTATACCTCCACCAAATATACTGGCCGCAATGTACAACATATGGTGCGCTGAACAATGACGTTGAACCCATCCAACTTTAATATCATCTACACTATTCATTTTGTAAATGATACGTATTCCGACGACTATGATTTTTTTAATAGGTGTAATATAACATAATGATGAGAAACTTCTTTATCAATCTATCGACTGCCTTTCTATTTGCACACGAGTTTGATTCATTTTTGGTGTTAAAATGACTTATTGACGATTAGTCTATCCAATCTGCATACGATATTATTCTAGAGTCTTCATGAAAAAAGAAGTCTATCTCGCCAGATTTTAATGTTATGATAGGTTCAATTTTTTTCCGCCGACGACAGGCTAAAAGGTTTGGATTTTAACATTTTTCAGGATAGCGTCAAGCATGTTTGGAGCAATCCAAGATTTACGTTGCTAGATTTGTTGAACAGACTTGCCTGTAAAATGGTTTTCAGTACTACACAGAAACAAAGAATCGATCTGTCTCTAAGAATCTATGTAATACACCTTTTTTCTTACTTGCTATGGAGAAATCTCATGCATATACTGCTAATGAGATAAAAATTCACCAGAATGGCTCAATTGCTGTGGCTTCTCCTCATAAAAGAACTTTACAAGATTAGACAATTGTATATATGCTATTTGGATTCGATGGCAATTTTTTGTCATTTACTTGTTAAGAAAATCAGTTATTTCCATGTATCCAACTGTTTGTTCTTCATAAAACCCCGATACGGTAGAATGGAGCTGATTAATGTATTCGTAATCGTCGTCAAGATCACGTCCTGGCTGCTTTCCTTTATCATTATCAAGATAAACAATCTCTGAGTATCACCGGTGAACGGCTTTTAGATTCCTTTATCAATATCGACATCCTCAACGTGTAGATGTTTTAAACTTTTGATGATGCGGGCTTATTTGTATTAATCTATTCTACGATAAATGTATTAAAGATTAAGAGTGAGATACCCTCTATAAATACAAATTAAGAGTGATATACCCCCGATAAATAAATAATTAAGAGTGATATGCCATCGATATATGAAAATGAAGAATGAGATACCTAGGAAAAATACATTCCTCTGCTTCTTTTTAGTATTATTCATACGATAGCGTTTTCTTAGCAACCTCACCATCAGCAATTCATAGTTCATGTCCCGATTGTTCAATATTGATGGAGATGCAACCTTAATGTACAATACAGTATTCATACAAATAAGAAATGCTGCCGAAATGTAAACTATTTGTCCATATCAGGAAGAGGATTAGAGGCTTGTTGCAAATGGATGCTCCAAACAGTTTCTCCACAATGTCTCCTTTAATAATTGCAATTACAGTAGTAGCATGGGCGTTGTTTTGAATTTCCGCAACAAAGAGAATAATTGTTTTTTAAACATCATGTTTGTGCTTTTCAGTAGGAAATGGTAGTACACTATTTTTATAAGCAAACATAAATATCAAAATCTGTGATCAGCGTATACACAGGACAGCAAGAACCTGTAACTATATTTCGACTTAAGGCACAGCGAAGCCATGGGTCCTTCATTTGCAACATGTTTTTTGCGATTGAGTCAGACATTCACGGTGTACATGTTTCAGTGTAGCTGTATTTGTAATGCAATCACAATAATAGATTTCAAAACAAATTCGTAACTTTAATATGTTTTTTTATACTGCGAACAGGACGGTGTTTCAAGGAAACCTTTACCTGTTGTGATGACAATCACTGACAATTACTGAAACAAAACATATTCATATTCAATGTCAAATTCGAAAGAACAAATTTGCCGCAATCTACCACACGTTCCAGCGCTACAGATAGATTAGAGTACATTGTCAACATTATTACATTTTAACGATGAACCAGTTTACCAGAACAAATAGGCTACGATCATACGTAAAATAAAGATCAGAGAGCATTCTGACCAAAGTATATCCCCAAGTATAATATTGGTAACATGTTTAACATTTAACATAGCATTTGACATATATTGGATCTTTAACATAGCATTTGACATATATTGGATTTTTAACATAGCATTTGACATATATTGGATCTTTAACATAGCATTTGACATATATTGGATCTTTAACATAGCATTTGACATATATTGGATCTTTAACATAGCATTTGACATATATTGGATCTTTAACATAGCATTTGACATATATTGGATCTTTAACATAGCATTTGACATATATTGGATCTTTAACATAGCATTTGACATATATTGGATCTTTAAAATAGCATTTGACATATATTGGATCTTTAACATAGCATTTGACATATATTGGATCTTTAAAAACAATGGAGACGCAGAGCTTCACCGTAGTTAAACAGAAACGTGTGTCAGGTTGACGAGCAACGAAATCCACTTTTTTTAAAAAGCAAGTGTGCGAGACAGATAATGGTGGATGCAAATACACTGCACCAATGATAGCTGTAGTTACTAAATACGGTTGGGCTAAAATCTTATGCATAAGGATGCAAAATTGCATATAAAATAAACGTAGAAAAAAGGTACAAAGAATTAAAAAAAGAAACAATAGAGTTTAAGGAATGGAATTAATGTTTTAACAATGAGTTAGATTTAAACCCATGTATTTTTCTGCAATGTAGCTCTATTTGAATGTTGCACAAGGCTGCTTCACTAGCTGAAAGCTGAAAAAACAGGATCCAGTCAAAACTAACTTGGTCCAGCTCTTTGCAACTTAGTGCTCTGCAATTAGGTTTCTGACCGCCGCAGTGAACGCATTTTCAAAGTTACTGTCAAGTGAGAAAACATATTTTTAGCTTCAGTCTACTAGAGTATGATGTATGGATTTCTTTCTGATGTCAAACAGTTCTAACGTTAAATCACAACATGTCAAAAAAGAATATGTTGTGGTGGGTATTCACAGAGCAACACTGGTACTGACTGTGATACATAACTGGGGTGTAGCACCGTAGATCCTTCATACTAAGTCACTGTTTGCAACAACACTTTTTTTTGGGAGAAATGTTTGCAAAGAAATGAACTAAAAACATTTAAACATCTGTATTGGATAACTCAGTCATAAATAGAGCTATCTACATCTGTCGATGTGAATCATAACGTGTCAAAGTAATTCAGTTCCGTTTAATTTCTCAGAAGACGCTCTGGAATGTTTTGCATATTATGCGCGCAGTATCTTGAGAATATGACCAACCATAACGTTGTATTGCAATTAGACACAAAAGCACAGTGATCCCTTTCTTAACACTTACCTTTTTCGACTGCAAGAACAAATGTAAAGACATAACAATTGTTTCCTATTTTAAATATTTTCATCAATTTTTGTTTTCCAATTTCATTGTATTTTTGTTTTGTGTTTTTTATTTTATTCAAATCATTATAGATCTTATAAATCGCTTAGAGCTTCTAAGGATTACGCGCTATACAAAGTTCTAATTATTATTATTATTATTATTATTATTATTATTATTATTATTATTATTATTACTTCCCGGACCTGTAATGTCCGGCCAAAATCGGTATTCCTAGTGTATCATTTGATTATGATACTGCCAGTTCGATGTTAGAAATATTATCAATCTGAAACAAAGTAAATGTAACCTAATAAATGTCACCTAATAAATTTTAGCAATGACCAGAATATTGACGTTTTCTTTCCGACAGAAACTTGGTTATATCATGAATCTAAGTGTGCGGATTTAACACCCAGCGATTACTCATCAAGTCGTTCCCCCGCAACTATCGCGGAGGTGGAATTGCTGTAATTACAAAGAATTCTATGATCAAATGCCTTAAGTACAACACAACCTTCAATTTCTGCCACACATCGTTTGAACTAGTCCAAACAACGCTCACACTGGAACAAAGGTCAGTCCATTTTTTTTTCTGTCTCTAACGTTCTTCTCCTAGTAGAAAAACAAGCTGACTGAATCTTTGGAGCGGTTTCCAAATCTTCTAGAGTATGGAAATTCGATAGGTGGCAACCTAATTATTCTTGGAGATTTCAACTTTCACTTTGACTGTCCTGGTCAACCAAACATGTCAAAACTCCTAGATTCCATTCATGTTTTCAATCTTAAACAGTCAGTTAACCAACCTACCCATAAACATGGTCACATTTTAGACTATTTTCTTTATAGACCTGATGATAATATTCTGCAATCCACCTTTGTATCCCACAAACTTGCATCGGATCACCTCTGCATTGTATGCCATCTCGACGTATCAGTCCCTAACCCTCCACCTCTATTTGCTACTAACAGAAACCTCCGTATGATAAATAGAACCAAATTCATGCATAACATCCAAGAAAACCTAACAACTTTCTTACATCCAACAGCGGAACAACTTCATAACTGCCTGAGTTCATTGCTTGAAAAATATGCCCCAGCCTCCAAATGCGGAGTATCAATAAAAAGTGTTCTCCATGGTATAGCAGTGTTAGGGGCCAGCTTCGCACTGCTAAAAGACATCGCCGAAAAGCAGAGAGGCTTTGGCTTTCCACCAGACTCACTATTCATAAACAAATCTACGAAGCCGATAAGAAGAACATCACAAACATAGTCCATTTAGCCAAATCATCCCACTACAGTACTAAGATCACGGAGAGTTCCAGCTGCAAAGAGCTCTTCGAGATAACAAACTAATGCCAAGGAACAAATGTACACCACTTCGAACAACCTTCTTTCCACTAGACCTACCAGACCAATTTGCAAATTTCTTCGATGACAAAGTACAAACCATTAGAGATTCGCTTGACAGCACAATTTCAACTGATTCGTCACCATACAGTTATGATGCAGAATTTCAGCGACAATCGTTAGGAGTATTTGAACCTGTTTCTATTGATTTAGTACGGATAATCGTGATGAAAAGTGCACCAAAGTCTTGTGAACTTGATCCAATTCCTGCTTGAGTGCTTAGACCCAATATTGTCTTCACTAACTGATGTTATTATTATCTCTCTCTCATCAGGGGAATTCCCATCATTTTTCAAAACTGCCATTGTAAAGCCACTGCTGAAGGAAACGAAACTGGACCATAACGATTTAAAGAACTACCGCCCAGTTTCTAATCTCCCATTCATATAAAAAATCTTAGAAAAGGTTGTTCTAACTCAACTTGTATCTCATTTGAAATCAAACAGTCGTTTTAGCATATCGCCCTTGCCACAGTATGGAAACTACTCTTCTGAAAGTATTTAGTGACATTCTCTCTGCTTTGGATACTGGAAAGATTACAGTCCTCACTCTCCTGGATTTATCTGCAGCATTTGACACAATAGACCATGATATATTACTTCACCGTCTCCAGCATGTATTTGGCATTCAGAATATAGCGTTACAGTGGTTCAAGTCCTACTTTGTTAACAGGACACAAAATATATCTGCAAATAGAATAAATTCCAGCCCAGTTGACGTATGTTGTGGTGTTCTACGGGGATCTGTTCTTGGATCTGTTCTCTTCATTCTGTATACTCAGCCGCTCTCATGTGTCATATATCATCACCCAGTGAGTCACCAATAGTACGCTGATGACACCCAAATATACAAGTCTAGCCACCCAACTGAAGTTGATGCTACCATCCATGGAGTAGAAAAGTGCATTTCTGATGTGAAATCATGGATGACATATAACAAACTGCAGATGAATGATGATAAACCTGAGGCTATTCTGATCACAACACAAAGACTTTCTCATTCACATCCTTTACCTCAGACAATAAATATCAGCAACACCAACATTAAATTATCACAGTCAGTACGGAACCTAGGCGTTACTCTAGACAGTACTCTCACATTGCACCAATATGTCATGAACATATGCAAGGCTGCATATCTTGAATTGAGACGCATCAGTTCCATTCGTAAATATGTTTCAGTTGATGTCACTAAAACACTTGTGTGTTCATTAGTACTTTCAAGACTGGACTATTGTAACTCAATTATGTCTGGTTCGTCACAATATTTACTCCAGAAACTTCAAAAAGTTCAAAACACAGCCGCACGATCCATCTTTAGAGTAGCTCGATCAGAGCACACCTCACCACTGCTCTGTACCCTACATTGGCTATCAATTTGATACAGAATCAAACACAAAATTTGTTCTCTGTGCTATGTTTCAATGACAGACTCCAGTCCAACATACCTATACAGCCTCACCCATGTGTATACACCAGCTAGATCCTTACGCTCTTCTTCTGATAATCGTATACTCATTGTTCCCAAGGTGAAAACAAAGTCATATGGACAACGTTCATTTGCACACCAGGGCCTGGCGACGTGGAACGAATTGCCCATTGAAATTAGACACAAAGACACAGTGATCCCTTTTAAGAGTACTCTTAAGACTCACCTGTTTCGGCTGCAGGGACAAACTTAGCGACCTAATCATGTTTTGTATCTTATATGTTTCAGCATGTTTTTATGTTTTCCAATTTTATTGTTTTTGTCATTTGTTGTTCTGTAGTGTAGTCAAATCATTATTGATGGTGTAAAGCGCTTAGAGTTTCGTAAGATTAGGCGCTATACAAAGTCCTCATTATTATTATTATTATTATTATTATTATTATTATTATTTACTAACAATATCTGTATAACTTACTTCCGGCATCTATGATATTCATAGTTGTATCCTGAAGTAACCATTTTCTAATGTAATGCTTCAATAAAAAGTTGGTTTTATGATCCGATAAAATGGAACGTGCTTCAGTATTCGTCTCTATCATATTTAGTGCAAACTTGGTTTTACCGCAGTTCGCAACTCTACATATGATTATGTTGAAAACCTTGATATACATCTTGCGCAGATAACGACGGTATGTCATTTTATACACCTGTGCTAACTCAAAGTGCTAATCTATTCAGTGCTAATCTATTCAGCCATAATATGATGTAAAATATAATTGATTCCATCTGTTAGATCTGAATGTTTACCTGGGCATTTCAAGCAATATAAATATATATTTCGTGAGCATCAACATGCCTATTTGTATATTTGTAGGTGTATACTTTTTTGTACAATTAGCTAATTAATGACATGTACTATACAACATTGTTTTGCGCTTTTCGCCAGTCAAATCAGTTACAATAATTGTCATTATAACAGTTGTCATAATTTTGTTTCTAAATTTTGAATCATTTTGTTCATAAGATAAATTTTTAGCTGCGGTAAAGTGAATTCTAAAATATAAGCCCTAAGATAAAAACATATTATCTCTATAATATCACATCTTCAAAAGCATTATTTGTGAACGTAGCTGCCATATCAAGAATTCTTTATCTTGTTTTGCAGAAGGAAAGAAAATTAAGTCTACTTCGACACTTATCAACTGATTGAGACGATTCCATCATACTCACATACTCAATACCGAAATTCTAAAGTTTGTATTCCTGCTTACCGCCTTTTATAACGTCTGAGGTTTTTAAATGAAAACTAGCAAATGCTGAGTTAAGCTAAAATTTTACAATGCACAGTGATCTGTTGATATCTGAAAATCGAGTGATATTCTATTTTCTTTGCAAATAGTGTAACCTCTACATCTTCAGCACCAGAAATTTCAGAATTACCTGCTCTTGATCTTACATTTCTTGATTTTTCACTCATAATACCTTCATATATTGGTAATTAGCCATCATGGCAACCACAAATCTTTGAACTTCATAAAAATGGTTTGATCTTTCGACTGGAAAAAATCATCACTGGCATAAGAAAAGTTATATTTTCGCAATTTTTTAAAAACCAAAATTGTTTATCACTGTATTGTTTGTATCTCCTTTCACATGCGTATAAAACGAAACAAAACTATTTCAGTTATAACTATGAGGTAGTTTTGTTATACAAATTTGTTGTCATGTTAGGCTTATTGTTGATGTATGTGTACTACAATGGTGTGTATTGTTATAGCATTTAATTGTTGTTTTTATCAAATCCTTTATAGGAAACCCATATAAAACATAAATACCTACATCCCTTACGAAGACAATGAAGATGCTCTTATTTTCCCTGATGGTCTTATGGCTGGCAAATGTCAGCAACATTTTGATTGCCTTGGTTCCTCAAAAGTTACATCAGGATTATTGGTAGAATATTTGGGTAAAGCTTTATCTTGTTTGTTCAAATACTAAGTAACCAGCAATTAGGTTTATCAATCTTTCATACAAGTTATTCATGCACAGTTTCAAACACAATGTTGATACAAAAATGCACATAAACCTGGTATAGGTTAATGACTATGTCTGCTGTGGTAAATAGTTCACTGTGCCATTGTTTGATGCGTAATTAGAGACTTTAAATTTTCTAAAACGTGTTGATATAATATTAGTAATGAAAACACTGTTAATATAGGTTGTTATGCCCCGAATTTGTAATTTCACCGTATATCTGACATTTTTCAATATAAAAATCTTACAGCACAATGGCCTGGTTTTAATTTTATGTCCAAACTACATCTGTCACTATCGATAATTTTCTAATAATGTACGCGTTGTACCACCGATTGCAAAAATTTTTTCGAACCTATTTCCTCGTTTAAATTAGTTTTAATCGCCTCTTTAGTTTAGTCTATGTACAATTTTACTGCGTTAATACTAAATTTAAATGCCAACTCATTTTTGCATCAGTTCCTGTTGCACATATTTGTTTAAATTTTTTTTAAATAATCTTTTCTCATACGTTTTGATTTATCCAGTTCATCAACATTACCATTAAAACACCAATCTTTTTAATTTTTTCTTCATCAGCATATTCGTTTGTATATGTTTCCTTTGTTATGATGCAGCTGTGACCCCGTCTTTGAGAGCTATTACACTTGGATTATTTAACTCTTTAATCAAATCGTTCAAATCAGTCATGGACATTTAAAGGGTTATTCTAATAGCATTAGTTATAATTTCATTTACATTTGTCTTGTTTTCATTGTCCTTTGTCTTGTCTGTTATCTCGGTTAAATATCTTTTCTTGTGCAACCTTGTAGCGTTTTGTAATTGACAAATATTGCATTGTCTGTAACACTTGCTACAATATTTGGTTAGTTTGTATTTCTTGATAATTTGCTTATTTTCATTATTTATGTATTTCCATAGTTGTTAATATAGAGTCTGTACTGTCCAGTTTTTCCCCTTAATTACTATTACTCAAAAAGGTACAAATATCGTTGCATATCAGCTCTGCATTCTTCCCTTCCTTGTACGGTCTGCAAGATGTGTTCAGCATTATTCAATTTGGTAAACGGTTTTTAGGTATCTAAAATATTATTTATTATCGTTGTAAACCTGTTTTGTAACTCTTTATTTTTCTAGCTCTTATACTGTCACTCTGTTCAGTAGCTCTAATTCAATTGTATATTTTTCTCCTTTGAAATCTCTCAAGTTTTGTTGTCCTATTTACTTTAAATTATTTGAGTATGAGAACTTCATTGGTCAAGCGTTCTAGTAGCTGCATCGGCTAAGTTATCAAGATCACATAAACTTGTCAAATGGTTATTTAGATTTGTTCGTTATTAATGACTGACAGTTTCATCATTGCATCTTCTTTGTTGTCTTCAGAATGAAACCTTAACTCACTCAGACCCTCTAAAAAATATTTTTTTTTCACTGGTAATCAATTTACATATGAGAGAAACGCCCGCTTAAAACACGTCATGAAAGGCTATACAATTTTTATACAGTTTCCATAAGATTCTATACAGTTTCCATACAGTTTTCATACAGATTCTATACAGTTTCCATAGTTTCCCTCAACTTTGCTTATTCTTGGATTTAATTATATTTAACTCTTTCAAAATGCCTGTGATGACTATTTGCATTTCCAACAAACTATGTCAGCATTAACAAATATCAGTTCAGCGTATAAAACTCTAGGAAAACTGATTATTGTCCGTTACAATAATTGATGGTGTTACTGATTTCGTCAAGGTAAATAATATGCAATATTTTGTGTTTCAGAAAACTAAGTACAATATCTTATACTGTTGTGGTTCATAAAGACAATTAGGCCCTAAAAATGTAGCGTTGTTGTTCGTTATCTAAACCTGATTGTTACTCTTTGAGTTGTGTTTCATAAAGACAGTTAGGCCCTAATAATTTAGCGTTGTTGTTCGTTATCTAGACCTAATTGTTACTCAAAGTAATAAGAACTTTTGAGTTGTTTTTCATACAATTAGCATAAATATTTCCTTCAGTCCCTATTTGCAGTCATTCCCTCTCACTGGTTTGTGCTTGCCGTCGATGAGGTAAAATATATTGTTTTCCAATTCATTTAACATATTGTAGTTCCTAAGAAGAAAATCGTGTTTATTTTAACAAAATCGATACATGTTATTCAATAGATAGACTACTTTCTCATCAGACTTTGTACTGCACTCTCTGTAGCACTGGAAGTCTCCATTTATGAATCCAAAATGTATGCAACCTATGGTGTGTTTCTCTTTAATTTTAATTGTTATTGATGTACGTTTGTTTCTTCATATATTTGATAATCTCTTCTTTCCTTCAGCACTCATATAAAAGAATGTTTTCCACGTCCTCCATGTTCCGACTTTCTGAAGATTTAATTTTTGTCTGATTGTATTTTATCTCTTGGCAAGTGTTTGTACTCATTAATGATCAAATTTAATTATTCATGATTCATGATGCATCATACTGTCTCTTATTATCAATATAGTTCAATGTACTAATGGCATCAGTTATTACCTTATCATTGTTTAGAACTACAATGTAGATCAAATCTTCTTTAACAGTTTAGCTACACATTTTTAAAAGGTACACTGAATCCAACATTAGCTTAAAGAATATCAAAACTTCGTCCTATTCTTTCAATGCTTATACCTGCTATAATTCCATGTCCACCTGAAACTGTTAACTAAATCATTATGTCTTTAATACTACTTACTGTTTGAAGTTTTGGATATAGATTTGTGCCCTTTTATTTGATTTATCTAACGATATAAGCTACGATATGTATATAAACTAAATAGAAAGATGAGACTGCAGAAAACAAAAATTGGAAATACCATTTGTGTCGTAACTTGGTAATTGTTTTATAGAACTGAGTAGGTTATTTTGGCGTTACAAATGTTTATTCGCGTGCGCATGACCGTCTGTTCTTTTTCTTTGAGGATTAAGCTTCGGAACAAATGCATAACTGTACCGTTTTGATTCAATTTGTATATAGATCTTCTAAAATATAGACGATCGTCAAGAAAGATCGCAAAATTAGATACATATAGGCGTATACTTATATGAAATATTTAAATTAATCATTACCTTTTGTTTAATTCGATATTTCCATCACTGCGTATTACCTGTAAATAATATATAACAGTACAATAATTGTAAATTTTAAACAGAGCTACCTTAGACCTAACTTTAATCCCATCTAAACTTGAAGCAAAATGGACATTACATGTTGATATTATAATGGGTGCTTTTGTGTAAAGTCTCTTTCTAGACTTTAACACGATATATAACAGGTTTTCTTAATTTCGAACATTATACAGAGTTATTGAATGAAAGTCCCCTCGAACTGCTGACCTGGTTCAGACAAGAACGTATGTTGAAAACAAAATAAATATGGTTATAGGTAAAGCTCTTGCAACTGACGTGGACATCTTTTGTCCTAATGAGACGTTTTACAAGAACTACAGCTTCCCCTGTTTCTCCATCCTATATGGCTACTCGTATCGGAATTGGATTCTTTGAACTTGATGAGCAGTCACGAACTTAACTTTCCCGAACGTGTTCAAATCTTTGCTTGGCGATGACTCATATTGTCATTTGTTGATGACTGAAATAGACGCCCTAATCCGCTAGCAGAATGAATTCAACCCCATATACCATCCAATGTGTTTACAAGCAATGCTCCTTGTCCAAATAGTCAACACGTTTGCTCTTCTCTCATTTGGCACAGTTGTATTGGCAAAGGATCAAGTTGCTACAGTTAGAACACTTTATATCTAAACGCTGATGATTCTCTATGTCTTGACGTTATTCAACCGTGTATCGTTTCATCAACATCTCTAATTTTGAGATGTTCCACCTGACATTGATTTGGATTGCTTCTTGCAAGCTAATTGTTTAGTGGAACCATATTTCAAATCATCCCAATTCATTACGTATAGCTTCGTATCGTCGAGCTAACAAACATCCCAACCGATGGCTTCGGTTATGTTACCATCATTTCTGGCAACGTATCAACAAAAATTCCGTATCAACATTGTCTTTCCTTACTACCAGACATTATCACAAGAGCGTTTTATTCAATCTTAATAAAGTTTTTTTTTGTATGCTGCCTTAAGAAAACGGTTATCTTTCACTACTGACAATAAGACCAGACGTTTTACAAGACTCCAGGTTCAGCTATATATATATATATATATATATATATATATATATATATATATATATATATATATATATATATATATATATATATATATATATATATAACAGAGTGCGGACTGCAGAAAATAATTCTGCTACAACCAATTGAAAACATGTATCTTGCTATGGACGAAGACCCAAATGTATGTAGCAAGAAACCTCGCTCTACCATTTAAGATAGTATTTAGCAGTATAATGAGTCAGCGGTTATCGTCTCAAGATCTAAATGCCTTGAGACACAGAACACAGTTTGTTTGTTTGGGGTAAATCCTGTAAAATTCTTTTACCAAGGGGCTTTCTTTAGTTTTTATAGACAATGATAATAAAGTGTCATGCCTGATGCCATATAACGGCAGTCGCCCAGATGTGGCCATGAATCGAACCCGGTACTCTTTCTTATGAGTCCTGTACGCTAATCCGTTATAGACTCTTGCTCTATGTCTACCCGGTTTGTGTTATAGTTCTTCAGGATGCTTGAAAACAAAACCTGTAAAATTTCTTAGTACCTATTAAGTAAAACTCATTCTATTAATGTTGATTTTAATATAGTCTTCTTCAGTATAGGAAAATCAACCAAAGAGAGCAATAAAATAATTCCCTTTAACTCGCCTCGCTTTAAATATGTATAGCGAGTCCCGAGAAATTCATGTTATGGGTACTAATAATTAATGACTGGTTTGACATTCGATTTTAGAAATGTTTTCCCAGTACCTACTTCCCATAAGCAAGCAAATAATCATCAATATCTCTATGATTACAAACTGAGATGGAAACGCAAAGAGCTCAGACGCCTTGATCGTTAATGCAAATAGTTCAGACCTTCTAGTCGTTATATTAGGGTACCTTTCTAGAGGACTTTAAACCATGCTCATCCAGGTCTATATTTCCAGTCTTGACCGTCATGAAATATGCCATTTAAATCAACGAATCAAAAACTTCACATCATGAGAACAACAACATCCTTAAGAGTAATTCGATTTCTCCAACTTTTGTTTAAAATGACATCGAGCTTAGACATATTAATCATATACGGGCAGAGATGTTCAAACTCTGTTGGAAATTATGACATAAGTCCTCGGGGGTCGGGGGGGGGGGGAGTAATACTGATGGAATGTTCGAGATTAGTAGGAAGGCGATTTGTGAGTATTATCAATAGTGCTGGAATCTACTGCTTCTGAAATATTATATTTGCTGTGGTCACGAAAGATCAAAATAAGTTTGGTTTATATTTTAATATCAGTTCCCATTGACTGTGTGAGAGTAATGTCACGTTCTTTTCTTCTTCTAATACATCTCATAAATATGCTTTCTTTATATCACAATAATGTATCTCTTATACTGTAATTTTAAAGCTCTTGAAATATCCGGTTTCAAATGAAGGATGACAATGTTGTCCGAGTCACAATGAGCCATTTTATTTAAAGTTATGTACTGCTTTGTTGCGCATCAAGGTTTTAGTTGGGGATTTTTCTCCCAAAAGGAGCAAATCCATCCACTTTATGGATTAGAGATTTATTTTCTTTCTTTGATTGACATAAACGGTCAAGGTTGCACTGATCGATTTAAATACACTGGTAGGTCAATGGTCGCCTCAGTGTTTATTCTCTTTTTTCAACTACCGTTGTTCTTTATTTTATTACAATTTGATAACTAACTTATGAGCCAATATGGGATAGGTTCGATTGGTTAATGACTTTAAAAGTGCAAGTTATTAATCAAGTTTAAAAGCTGAGTCAACTAAGGGCACGCAAAATCCTCTCCCCACTCATTTCTTACGTATTAAGGAGATGTATATTATAATTGTCAAAATAGGCCATACATACACAAATCCATTGCAGCACTGTATATACTCGCTCATAACACTAGACTAACTGCAAACTGTATAAACCCAGATCTGCCGTTGCATCATGACCCGGCAGACCTGAGTCTGTGCTGTTTGTTAAGAGAAATCAGTAAATCAAACAAAATAGACCCTGTAACGTCACCCTCTTAATAAGAGGGGTAGTTAATTGTATTTTTTACGTTATCTAGGGAATGACCTTCCTCGATAATATGACCCGGTGTGAGTGAAAATCTAGAATATCAACAGAGAACTGGGCAAGATTACTGGGAAGAAATAATGCAATACGAGCACCATTAGACAAGAAAAATAACAAATTTATCAAACAAATTTATAATGGTAATTTCAATTCAATTTAATGTATTAAATCAACAGGATTTAATAGCAGTGTCTAATTTTGATTTTTTTTTCATCATCATAACAAGCGGTGAAAAAGTGCAATTTCCACAACTGATTGCATCACCTTCTCTCGAGCGTGTCCGAACGTTTCCTATTTGCTCGAGTCTTTCTATTCCGACTGCATCGTCCTTCTTGGATTTACTAGTCATTTGCTCTGAACTCGTCACGTTCCCCTTTTTTGGATTTAACTCGTCATTTCTTGTTTCTGGACTTCACTCGGCTCTTCTCCTTTTCTCATACGTCGTCTTCGGACTATCGAGTCTCACTCTCCCTCGGAAAGCTGTTTCCTTAAAGAAATAAATGATCCCTAAATCTCTATATGTGCCACTATCTACATGTACATAAACATTCTTTCAACTGCAGTCCTATCCATTCTTTCACTTACGTTACTCAGAACACACTAGCTATCTGCGCACTGCTGAAAGCCTACGGTAGTTTCTTGCCCTTTACTTCACAGAGACAGGTCATAAATTACCATGTGAGTTCTCTATCGAAACTTTACCGTATGGTACTACATGTAGGATTACTATTGCATAAAATACACAAATTCTTAACCTACGACAGTACTTAAACATTACAAAAGCAAATATAATAGGCAAGTATCGTAAACTCACAATAATCAGTATCGTCCTAACAGGCCAAGGAAATTATTTCATATTTATTTCATATAACCCTATTAAATCCAAAACATATGAAAATTTTGATAGCATGCAATCAATTCTGCTAATGACCTAATAACTGTAAACTTAAAATATAAATTGCATAACAACTCTAGCATCAACACATTTCCATGATATTTATAATATAAATTGCATAACAACTCTAGCATCAACACATTTCCATGATATTTATAATATAAATTGCATAACAACTCTAGCATCAACACATTTCCATGATATTTATAATATAAATTGCATAACAACTCTAGCATCAACACATTTCCATGATATTTATAATATAAATTGCATAACAACTCTAGCATCAACACATTTCCATGATATTTATAATATAAATTGCATAACAACTCTAGCATCAAGAAATTCCAATCAAATTTAATAAACGATTTATACTATGAACCTAGTATTATCAAACAATTTTGCATACAACAAACAATACAAAATAGAATACCACGTGAATTTACAATTGCGTACCGTAATGCTGCTAACATCTGAAGTTGTGCATCCAGTACTAAACTCTATCTTTCTCACAAGACAGAAATCTGGTTGAACGAGAAAAGCGGTTTTATTTTTCTAGGTTTCTTCAGAATCAAACTATTCCTTATCAAAAATTTTGGAATAAAAGAATTCGACTCAAATTGTCACATTAAATTCACATTACTTCGAAGACGTACACGTACACCTTAATTTTACTCATGGCCAATCATAAATAGTTATGTTCATAAGACACTAGAGGCGTAGCTGGGGGGGGGGGATGGGGGTACATATGTCCCCGGGCACCAAGGTACAGGGGCGCCAAAATGAGGCTTGCAACGTTACATTATAATAAGTAAACAAGGGTAATAAATCGGTCACAAGATCGCTGGGGCGCCAATTTTATAGTTCGTCCCCAGGCGCAAAATATCATCGCTACGCCTCTGTAAGACAATCATTCTTTCATGAGTCAGAATCTCATAATTACATTATATAACTTTTCTCTTTAAATAATGACTTTCTGACATGGATCGGACGTTTAGCTGTTTCTCACTCTCAAAAACGTGTTAAGATGTTTTATTCGATTTCATTGAGTCGGAACACTGTCCCCTTTGAACTTTTGAAACTGATATGGAAGGAATTAAAAATAAAAGTCGAGGAGATCCTTCACGAAGTCTCACCCGCTTTAAATGTGATAAAATCTTAATTATTGATGCATTCAACTGTAATTTTCAATGCTTATTCGAAATTCAACACTTCACAGACCCTGATCCGCGGTGCTATAGCAGATCAATATTTTTGTTGTTTGCAAGTATAGACGGTATATTGTGTCAGATTTAAATGCCGTATAATATGACCTGTTATAATGTAAAGGCTCTAAATAGGAATTGGAAATGCACTTTATGACTTGAGAAATGATAAACACTTCTGTGACTTGAAAATAAAACCAATTTATCTTATATAAAAAAAAATATGGAAATTGCTATGTAGATAAATTAACCGATAATTGTATTTTTCCAATAAAACGTACATAATATAAATTTAATTTGTACGAATACTGTACGCAAAGTTTATATAACTCACTTGAATATGTATAGTAGGACGACGGCAGGAATCTTAAAGCTTAGCAATTCTGCAAATCTAATTCGAAAATAAAACAAATAATCTGTTACTGTTCATTATGTCTGAGAGGAGAACAAAAGGGCAAAAATCTGCAGTGAGAGACAAAAACATATCGCGCTGGACGAAAATATTAAACCTGAACGTGTACCAAAACACCTACTGTAATCTGGTTCGTCGTAACGGTATGTTTACGCTTTCCTTGGAATCTATTTACAGTGTCCATAATATCAATGATATACTGTTGCAGTCGCCAGAAGATACCAGGCCTACATTTGGTCGCCCACGTCACTGAGAGAGGGTGTGCGGACGTCATATGGTGACATCATCAGAGGGAGTGACACCAAAATGATAGTCTATACACGTTTTGATTTTTTGTGCTGGAAGGAGGTCCATGGGGGTGACACCGCGAGTTACCGCGCTGGTTGATGACATCTACCCTAGTGACGCCACGAGAGAGAGAGAGAGAGAGAGAGAGAGAGAGAGAGAGAGAGAGAGAGAGAGAGAGAGAGAGAGAGAGAGAGAGAGAGAGAGTTTCTGTCTAAAATATTTTCCTTTTTATATATTTCATATCATTATTCTTTTTCGATCTTCACCCTGCCCTGGTATGCCCTGGTATGCAAAAGAACGTTGTCCATATGTCTTCATTTTCATAGTGGGAATAATGAGTATACGATTGTCAGAAGAGGAGCGTAAGTATCTTGCTTGTTTGTACACATGGGTGAGGCCGGGTAGATATGTTGAACCAGAGTCCGTCAGTGAAACGTAGCACAGAGAACAAATTTTGTGTTTGATTTTTGACCGAATGGATAGCCAGTATAGGATACAGCTCAGCGGGGAGGTGTGCTCTGATCGTGGTACTCTAAAGATGATCCGACAAGCTGTGTTTTGAATTTTTTGAAGTTTCTAGAGTATATATTGAGACAAACCAGACATAATTCAGTCTAGTCATGAAATTACTAATGAATACACAAGTGTTTTAGTGGCATTAAAAGAAAGATATTTGCGAATGGAGCTGATGCGTCTCTGCTCAAGATATGCAGCCTTGCATATGTTCATGACATGCTGGTGTAATGTGAGAGTACTGTCTAGAGTAACACCTAGGTTTCGTACTGACTGTGTGAGTTTATTGCTGGTGTTACTGATATTTATTGTTTGAGATAAAGGATGTGAATCAGAAAGTCATTGCGTTGTGTTCGGATTGGTTTCACTTTTATCATCATTCATCTGCAGCTTGTTAAATGTCATCCATGATTTCACATCAGAAATGCGTCTATCTACTCCATGGATAGTAGCATCAACTTCAGTTGGGTGGCAAGACTTGTATATTTGGGTGTCATCAGCGTACTATTGGTGACTCACTGGGTGATGATATATGACACTTGAGAGCGACTGAGAGTATAGAATGAAGAGAACAGGTCCAAAAAACTGATACCACAATATAGATCATCTGCTCTGGAGTGTATTCCCTTTGCAGATAAAAATTTTGTACTCTGTTGACTAAGTAGGACTTTATCCAAGTAAGGCTGTATTGTGAATGCCAAATACATGCTGGAGACGGTGAAGTAATATACGATAGTATATTGTGTCAAACGCAGCAGACAAATCAAGTAGGGTAATGACTGTATTCTTGCCGCTATCCAAAGCAGAGAGAATGGCATAAGCTACTTTCAAAAGAGTAATTTCAGTGCTGTGGCAAGGGCGATATGCAGACTGCACATTGCTAAAAGGAATGTTTGAATTCATATGAGATACAAGTTGGGATAGAATAACTTTTCTTCTAAGATTTCGTATATGAGATTAGAAACAGGGCTGCAGTTTTTGAAATCGTTATGGTTAACTGTTGGTTTCTTCAGCAGAGGTTTTACAATGGCATTTTGGAAATATGAAGGGAATAGTCCGGATGAGAGAGAGAAAGAAATATAAATAGCATCAGATAGTGAAGGCAATATTGGGTCTAAGCTCTCAATCAGCAGTGATGTTGGAATTGGATCAAGTTCAAAGTTTGGTGCACTCTTCATCACGAATGTGAGTATTAAATCCATAGAGACAGGTTTAAATGCTCCTAAGGGTTGTCGCTGAAATATTGTATCGTAACTATGGTGACGACGAGTCAATTGAAATTTTGTTTTGAAGCGTATCTCTAATGGTTTGTACTTTGTCACGGAAGAAATTTGTAAATAGGTCCTGAAGGTCTACTGGAGAGAAGGTAATTGGCAATTGTGTACATTTGTTCCTTGGATTTAGTTTGTTAGTTATCTCGAAGAGCTCTTTGCAGCTGCAACACTCCGTGATCTGAGTAATATAGTTGGATAATGTGGCTAAATGGACTATGTATGTGACGTTCTTTTTAGCGGCTTCATATATTTGTTTATGAATAATGAGTCTGGTTTAAAGCCAAAGCATCTCTGCTTTACGGCTGTCTCTTTTAGCAGTGCAAAGCTGATCCCTAACACTGCTATATCACGGAGAACACTTTTGAATTGATACTCTGCATTTAGCGGCTTGGCATGTTTTTCAAGCAATGAACTCCGCCAGTTATCGAGTTCTTCTGCTGTAAGAGGTAAGAAAGTTGTTAAGTTTGCTTGGATGTCATGCATTAGATTGGTTTTCTGTTTATCAAATAGAGGTTTCTCTTAGTAGCAAATAAAGGTGGAGGGTTAGGTACAGATACGTCCAGATGGCATATTATACAGAATTTATTTGATGAAAGTATGTGGGATACAAGGGTGGATCGTAGAATATTATCATGCTTTCATCTCACAATAAAGATTAATTCGTTAATTGCTGCTTCACATACATTTTTTCAATACCCTGTCACATTGAATTGTTTGGTATTTAATAAGTTGGTAGTGTATAGAGTTAAAATCAAAGTTAACTTACAGGATTGCCGATTGATTGCAATTTCATTTTCAAACCTCTGCCAAACTTGGCATGTTATGTACATTTTTAGTTATATTGTCCGAAACTGAAAAGTGCAGTTTTTCCCCACATATACTCAGTTCTCTACAGAAGTTATTATTTCGGTTCATTTGACTGTAAAGAAGATTGATGGCCGGTTTTTGAAGCAAATTCGATTTATTGGCTCAAGCACAGACCAATAAGCTAATTTCGATGTATTGGCTCATACAGAGACCAATAAGCGGCTAACTTTAAACAAAGATATTACTTAAGTATTGGCAGGTGCCCGATGATGAATGAGATTTTAAGAACTGCATCTCTGTGTATTGTGGTCATATATAAAGATACCAAGTGATTTTTTTCCAGACGCCTCAAAGTTCGCTGTAAATATTTTGCAGTACACTTCCAGTATTTGTTTAGCAATAAGAAACGTACGCTGTCTTGTCAACTGTGCACTGAGCGATCTCGGAAATTCAAATTTCAATATCGAAATCGGACAAAATATGAGAAGGTTGTCGTGCATTTCTATACCACCGTCATTTAGATTTTGTCTGTATCACCGATACTTTTGCTTTATACACCTCTGTCATGGACGTTCTCAATTCGGACATTTGCTGCATTCAGTATTGTATAGAAGTATGGATTATCCACTTATGAACATGATTTCAGTAACGATTTCACGATAACGTCTGGTGGCTATTATTTAATTCATTGTTTAAGGTTTAGCTTATAATAATACTTGTTCGTTTGCTGCTTGGTTGGTTAAGATTAGCCGGGTTGTTTTCACACGCGAATTGCAATGTACATACCAATGATGGCTGAGCCCTCTAACTACACCTAGCAAGATCAATTCTTTTTCAGTCTGGTCTCAACATGAAAACGATGGTTCAAGAAAAACAATATTATCGGCGTCTTCAACTGATCGCGTTATATTGTTGTATAGCTACCTTTCTGTATCCATGAAATGTTGCCTTATATATAGTGCCAGTATGTCATAGAAATTGTAGTCAAAATATAAGTCACGTTTTTTATTTTATTTTATAAGTCAGTTCTCAAATGAAATGGTTTACTCTTATAAAATGTGCGAAATTGAAACTTGTCCCTTGAAAAACGGGTCAAACAGGACAGAGGGGAAGGAATAAAAGCAATAAAAAAGGATGTATATATATATATATATATATATATATATATATATATATATATATATATATATATATATATATATATATATATATATATATATATATATTTATATATATATATGTATATATATATATATATATATATATATATATATATATATATATATATATATATATATATATGTGTGTGTGTGTGTGTGTGTGTGTGTGTGTGTGTGTGTTTCGGTTGCTCGCCGTTTCATTATATAGGCCTTCGTTCCTGCTTGAATGGTGTTGATGTTGCTTAAAACATTTGTGTACGCCACTACACGTGGTTTTCTTCTCCACCACCACTACATCATATTATCATCTTCATCTTTCGCGTCATAATTATAGCCTCAAATCTGGCATATTATGCTCCCATATTCGTTACCCTCCTAATCTTCCAATCCTCCAAATCTCCTTTCTCTCAACCGAATCGCTTCATTCCCCTCCTTCACTTCATGATAAATGTAAATAAAGAAGTCCAATCCAGGCATTTATATTTCATGTCAGTATATGAGGTTTGATTAATAAATGACGGATCAATCAGATCTCATCATATTGGTTGGCACCGATAATATATGATCGATTACCCCAGTAAGGGTCACTGTTCGCCATGATTCAGCGACCAGTCAATTTATATGGAGATAAACAATCAATCAGCGTTTTGATTTTGCTAGGTTAGAGAAATTTGTGGATTGAATATATATATATATATATATATATATATATATATATATATATATATATATATATATATATATATATATATATATATATATATACCAGGACAAAAGAGAGATGATGCGATATTCAGTACTTGATTATTTTACACGTCCTTGAAGACATTTTTCACAGACAAGAATATGTGCGTGTTAATTTCTTCAGAGTAGACAGGCTTACCAAATCATGAAGTTTAAATTGCAATAGCAAACGAAACAGTATATACAACGTGAATTTTTAAATCAGAATATTTTTGGAGAAGAGAGAATTTTAGCATCTCTATTTTAGCACAGGAACACTGCATATAATTGATAAATTATAGGAATATAAATTATAATGAAACGAAGATATTCAAGCATGCATGACACGTGACATTCAATTCAATCATAATAGTAGCAAGGCGTGATCTGTTTATTTTCAGTAAGAAATTATTTCTTGCTTCTGCTGATAACGAGTTCCATGTTCGATTGGCAGAGGGTAAAAACGAAATATTGGATAATATTTAAATGTGTATGTCGCCTGCTTAAGATCGAAAGCAATTTGAATATTGTTACGGTGATGGCCCGCATTTCAAATAACCACTTTTACTCATTTTCACGCTTCCCTGAATAGTTGTTGAAGGACCATGGTCCAAAATCCGTAGAAGGTGTGATCCGCCTTTCTGTTATTTCGTCATAAACAAAATTATGAGGAATAAATGTCTTTCTTCATACCATCTATGTTATCGTAATACATTTTGTGTGTCTTCTAATTCCCTGCCTTTAACCATTCGTAAGCTTTATCAAACTAAACTGAATTCCCTTTTTTCCCCCAAGCTTTATAGAATATGTTTGATTAGAAACCTTTGTGCATTTCGTGTATATAAATTAAGAAACATTATCGCACCTGCCATGTCTGACTGATTGTGAACAGTCGAGAATTTGATATGTATACAAACTATGTGACGGACGAACGTACATGAGTATTGGGGGAAAGAAATCTAGATTAAACTAAAATAACCTCTTTTCCCATAAGCGGGTATATTAACCTAATAATGATAATAATGCATATTTAACTTAACACACCTCTAAGAAGACGGGCATATATATTTATTTAATGTGGGGTGGGATAACAAAACCTGCGATTAACAACTGAACATAGGCAAGGTGTCCGTACAAAAGCTTAGGCCGACCATTTATCGTGTAAGTATCAGCCGCAGTCGTCGTCGCACAAATAGGAAATCTTCGTGCAAAATTTGAACTTGTATATCCCTAAGTTTATACTACCAAATAAGCACAATTATAGTTATACTAATGTCTATCCACAACTGACGTCGCGAAGTCTGATGATTATAAAAAGTTGAGTGCAGTACATAAAGATTCATATCATTTGATTCATGTTCTTTTGTGTTTTGTTGTTGTTGTTTAGTTTGTTGTGTTTTGTTTGCTTGCTTTCTTGATTCGTTTTCTTTTAGGGTTTTGAGTTCTGTTCATTTTTAGTATTAGTGAATGCTATCAGCAAATGGCGCGATTAGACGTTGTATGTCTAATGCGTATTTTGATTAGTTGACTAAACTAGCTTAAGAATTCAACTGTCACTTACTGAAATTTAACTAGCAATACCTAGCGACAAGAGCGCTTTGACTTCCGTTCAAGTTTCTTTATCATCATGGTGACTAATGGTAACAACGAATACAGGCATCTTTGCCTTCCTTTCAGAGTTTATGAAACCTTGTTTATGTGTTCAGCTATGAATGAGCTCTTTGACTGCAGATGCAAAACAGAATGCGGAAATAACTGTTCTAAAGCAGTCATATTGTCTTCATGAATTTATTGTATTCTCAGAGGTCTCTTCTCTGGAACCGATGAGAGCGATGTGCCTTCCAGGCTGCATTTTGTACGACGCCTTTACAAACAATCACGGCCATAGTACTATATTATATTAATAAATACAAGAGTTTGCTCTCTAGAGAACAGTTTCCAAGTACCCATTCGAGTGCCAGCACAGTTATCTTCCTAACCGTTTTTTATAATTTAGACTGTCTGGACTGTCACTCTCCAAAAACCATACGATTTTGTTTAAGGTATGGTATTATGGTCGTCTCTAACACATCTGAAGAGCAAACATTCTTTGACTATGGGATGTGCTGACCATTTCTGAAAATCATTGAAGGGTCCTATGTATTTTGTCCTGTAATACATATAATGTTACGTTAGATTATGTGAATTTTGAGGTCTCTAGAAGTACGAATAGGTTCTGAGTGCAGTTTCAAGAAATCATGTAATCATGCATACATGTTCACTTCTGACACCTTCAAAACTGATTGAAGATAAAACTTTCACACGGAAACCTTTTCCAGTACTTTTAGGAAGTCTAGAGAAAAAAAAATAATTTTGCTCGAACAAAAACTACTTGCGATGTCATGGACAGTTGTGATGAGATTTGGTTTGCCTTACTGACCAGCGTTGTTGCCATGGTGTATATCCTTCAAGATCTTCTTTTCGAATGCTATGGAATGTGGTTTTTTAACTATATGTTCGTGTGTCTACATACTATGGCTGGAGAGAAGATTTACTGTTAACTGTATGTCAGATGCCCAATTTTGTCTTAAGAGATAGATTAACCATATTAAATTGACCATAATATATAGGCTTCAATGCAGTCCAATGATCTGTAAAACAGGCGTGTCTGGACAGATGAATGTTTTTAGACACCTCTTTCACGAAATTGGATGGTATGCAATCGGGACTTTGTGTGCAGAGATTAAAATCTTTGTAAGATCTTTCAAAGAATTTGCAATTTTTGCTATCTCACATTTATCGCAGTGATGACTTTATTTTAAATCTATTATTCCAGATTATTTATACTTCAGCTTGCTGACATCTCTGTAGCTGAAATTCACTGGTATACGTGAAATAACGACCCGCAGCTTATTTTCATTCCCGAGTCAAACAGAGTACAACACGTTTTTATCTGGTCAATGTAAATATTAGTAGAGCAATTTTCATTTGTTATCCGAAGTTACCTTTCCATCAAGTGCCCCATTTCCACCTGTCATAGATAATGGCATAGGAAAGGCTAAGAGCCGTCAACAACCAGCAAATCATCCTTATATTTAGCATTCATTAAAATTGTACGTGTTGTTCGTTGCCATTTTAAAAGTATCATCGTTCTATATAATTGTAACAGCGGAACGCAATACGTTACTGATTCTCTATTATATTGGTCTTTATGTATGAATATTTATGTTTTGTATAAAGATCCACGATTAATTTTCAATTCGTGTGGCGTAGGTGGTGTAGAGCGGGACTAAGGGTGAATTCCGTTCAATTTACAAAGAAGAACTTATAATTTTGGTTGATGAGCTTCAGTGAACTTTGTTTCGTTCAAAATATATATTTTTTTAGTATTTACTTATGTGACAAGCATGAAATACTCGCCTTCTTCAATTATGTCGTTTGTTTCAGCACCTGGTTATGTTCACAAATTGTATGAACTCAAATATCCTTCTTCCTTTTTCATGATCAACATCACATTAAAGTCATTTCCAAATGTAGCATTGCAGACCATTTCAAACCAAGTATTGTGCTACTTTGGACCACGGATTTCCATGCTGTTAACAGAATAGGGATTATGACAGTAAGAACAACTGCAGAATAGAATGATAATTTGATCAATCTGTCTCAAATCCAATTTTTCTAAACTTTCTTGCATTAACCTTTTGCAAATTCAAACACAGCTTATGATAAAACCCAATAAAAGTGTCTATTTCAGCATTGGCAAACATTTTCGCCATAATTGTTATATATCTATAAGACGATGCGAGTCGTGTGTGTTTAATAATCGTCACCCTGATCATGAATGACATTTGTTTAGATTTTGTGCCAGTGTTTCATTGATAGATGATATTTTTCCAATTTTTTCCTTTTTTGGGTTTATCAAAGATATAGCAAGGATTAGTTTCCTGTTTTTCTGTTTATAGTAGTGGCATTGTAAAACAACATTCTTTATTCTGCTGAAGGTTAAGGCTTTAAATAATAGCACATTTCCTTTTAGGGCCTGTCAAATGTTTTGGTTCTAAATATCATTCAATTTCAATTCAAAGTCACGAAAATGGTCAACTGAAAGCGCAGTTTTATATCTCTATTATGGACTATTTTGAGAGTGATAATTCTGTCTCTCCTCTGTCTTCCATTATCCATATTGCAGACTGTATGTTTGTGTTTCTTTTCTCCATCTGATCACTTTTAAAGCATTATAAATCACGTCTGTACTTAACTCCCTTTCAAAGAATGTTTATGTGTATCCCCAGCATCTTCATGTTCGCATCCATTAGTCATTCTGTTTAACGCTTTCATATCATGTGATCTGTCAAACTGATCAGCATTCTTTCTCGGTTTCTTCGTGATTCTCTTTGAAAGAAAAAATTTGTCTCAGTTGAGTTGTTCCAGTTTCAAAGACGTTTTGTTGTCATTCTGGAAGGATATTTCACCTTGAGACTTTTCTACCAAAACTTCACCTTGGAAATAAATTTCGATGGAGTGATACAGCGTGTAAAGAGCAAAACTCGCCAAAAACTGGTAGAGCCTACCCTGTCCATACAGATGTTAGACATCATATTAAAACATTTAGCAGCCAACCAACACCCATTAAGATATTCGGGCTCATATAACATACCATCATACGCTCTGGTCCGCAAAGTAACTAAGTCATGCACCTGCATACCATGCGGCCTATCAACTTCCTTTGGAAATAAAAGCTTTGTCACATACTGCACCGTGAATTCTCAGATATATTGAGCCGGGATCAGACTTCTGACCTGTTGGAAGTGAGGGATACGGACTATTACTGTACTACACATATGTATGGGCCACCAAATCGACAAGCTGAGAAGCGTAAAACAAAAGGCCCGTCGATGTTATTGAAAGGTATTTAGTGACTTGATTAACTCAATCCAGTGTTGCTATTTGTAATTTGAAAATACTGAGAGATATAAAAATAATTAAGGAAATGAGGGTAAAAATATCAGCTGTGCAAATTTTTACCTCAACAGAAGCCGTACATTTTCAACAAAAAGACAGCCAATATTTTGTTTACAACTGAGAATAAGCAGGACCATTTATAATATACTGTTGTAAGAGAAGTTAATTGCACTCGGAAAAGGTTCTCCTCAAAGTCAATTATATTAGAAAATAAAATTATAAACGATGCTGCAAATAATGTGACAGTTAATGCACGGCGTCAACAAGAATCATGTAGCCATTGTGACATGAATCTTACATTACTAATAGATTCATTCAAATTGATATGTCAATGAAGAAGATTAAGTCATTTCGACTGTTACGTTTTAACGTCAGACATGAGGCTTGCTAATTAGATGAAGATTAATTTTGTAAGAATAACAACAAAAATAGCATCACTTTCCACTCAAAAACGAGCTATAAAATTGTGAATGTATATCATTTAGTGTAAGCTCTCTTGTTTGGTGGAGGACCGACTTGCTTGTTATGATATAAATATTATATGTGTTATAATTAATGTTTTTCTTGTTCTTATTTTAAAAACAGATGAAGACCATCAAGTGATAACATTCTTTCATAAATGATGCAAGTGAGTTGTGCTTTCTGGATAGAATAGGAACAATATTCCTTTTAATTATATCTTAGCCTATTTCAAGAAAATAGTGGATAATAGCTACTATATTTGTCGTCTTTATTTATTTTGCGAAAATTTTAGTATTCTTCGTATAATTTCTAAGTATATATTATAAGATTACCTTGCCATTGAGTAAATAACAAAATCTTGATTTCAGCTGAGGTCTCATTACAGCGTTTTAAACTGAGACTGTCCTCGCTTTATTTCTATAAAGTACAGCTATTCCTTTCGTTTAGACTAATGTTTCCGAATTTGATAGCGCTTTCTTTTCTACCGCTGATTGCATTAAATGTATTCATGCTAAATAAAACCAAATGTTTTGTCGTGTTTGATGTCTTCAATTTCAGTTGATTAAAAATATATCAAATCGGTCATATGGCGTATGTGTCTCGTCTCATGGATTGATTATGCTGGGTTATTTTTGGATTCTTCAATCCATTCTTTTTTATAAAGCTCTGAATGATAAAACAAAATTGAACTTGAACATACCACGCATGATTCTAGAAAATATCACGCCGTACTTAACGAATGAATTTAACGAACAAACGCTACCGAAAATCATGCAATGTATAGATTGAACTGGGAGGTAATGTTTATCACCGAGTACTAGTTATGAATTTTTGCACAGTTTTATAAGGTAATAAAATACCGTTTTTCGTATTTTATGGTATTAGCATACTGATCACACTCTCAATATTTACAATTTATATTTCATGTG
Organism: Unio delphinus; assembly: GCA_029339505.1. Classification (NCBI taxonomy): domain Eukaryota; kingdom Metazoa; phylum Mollusca; class Bivalvia; order Unionida; family Unionidae; genus Unio; species Unio delphinus. The sequence continues at coordinate 57,992 of JAQISU010000098.1, forward strand.
ATCAAATTTGTTTCTTTCATGTATAAAGATTGCTTCGACATTGTTTTGCTGTTGAAATTTTCTCAGCTTCATTCCAATAAGTTAACTGCGTTGATTAATGAACAATAATGTATTGATTTACTTCGCTTGCGAAGTCTTCGCTGTTTATTTATGTTCTCTTTAAGTAAGTTAATCTTTAAAGGCTGGAGGGTCATATTCGTAAAGGCTCTTGATGTCTGAAATTAATGATACAATAACAATTCCCGCGTGCAGCCATTTAATTTAGCGTCCTCAGTGGTTATTGCTTGATCTCTGTATTTAAGTTTTCAGCTAATTGATTGGTGTCTATTAATGGTTTCTATCAAAACGGCAGATAAAGACTGTTAAACTCAATTTAATGTTTGCCACAAGCTTGCATTTGTTTAGTTTAAAACATTCTGTTTCTTGTTTTATACTGGAAAAATCAAATTATGATAATAAGTAGGACCGTTAAGAAACCCTACGTACGAGAGGAGCCTTTTCTTTTGAGCGTAGGAAAATATATCTTTTTCTGTCAAGAATTAATGTTCACGGTCTTGACAGTGGTTCGTCAAAGTTTTGTTTCCTACACGTCTCATATTATGCAAAAGAAGTGTTTTTCACTTTCCACGATCCATGGAACTACTGTCAAAGCTCTCCTGAACTGCTTGATTTTCGTGGCTGCCCCTGGCATCCCGAGAAATAATACAAGTTGAAACGTATGACAGGGAAGCAATCTATTGTATCTGACCTCCTGGCCTTATATTGACCACCGGCAAATGAAAAGAGGGTGTAATTTCAAGTTATTTGTCCACTCTGGCCCATCTGGGAAGGATGATGAAAACAGCACACTCAAATTAAGATTATCGACAATTCATTTTCGAGTTTGATTTCTGGTATTAGCACACTAATCAGTATCTTTACGGATATGTTGAGCGCACCAATATCTTAACGCTTCCGGTGCCAATATCCCTTAGTAACATTAAGCAATATGTAATATAAACTGATGTACCCTATGAGACCTACATGAAGTAATCTATATAGAAAAGTTTATTTTTCCAACGGAAAAGTACAACATTCTCTCTCTCTCTCTCTCTCTCTCTCTCTCTCTCTCTCTCTCTCTCTCTCTCTCTCTCTCTCTCTCTCTCAATACAACATAAACTATTTCATGCATGAACAAAACTTCTTGCAATGTCTCATTTAATTTAATAGCAAAAACAACAAAATTATATTTTCTTCTTTATATTGTTAGTGAATTAAATTAAACGAGATCTGCAAATTCATACTCAGATCAAATAACACCGATAATCAAAGACGCAGATCAGCTATACGATTGTGGCTTTGTCGTTATTTTTAGCAAAATAATTGATCTCGATGAAATGTGCGTGCTGCTGTGTTCCGTTTTCTAATATTACAAACTGTACGCACTCTCCTATAAACTAGTCTTAAATTAAATGAGAAATTCTTAAAGATGCCAGAAATTTGATTTCATTGTTGATTTAATAATCGAAAAGGTTTGATGTTTTCTTTGATTTAATTGTACATGAAACAATTACAAATAGTATAGACCAAGGTTTCTGACTGAAGCAAAAATCGAGTTGTCTATACATGCAACTCGATACAGTTTTTCGCGTGTGAATATAGGCGCATGTCAATGGGATGAAGAAAAAAAATGTTCGCATACAAACGATAGTTTTCATGATTTCTTTCTTCAAGTATTGTGTACACACTAGTGTGTGAGGAACCTCTGATGAAATCTCTTTAGAAAAGGAGACAGGAATGCATCGCTTTAATAGAATTTAGAGAATCCCTTTGTGATCACTTTATTGGTCACTTTATTAATCATATTATCGGTCCACATTCTCGATATCTCCATGGCCATACAAAAGTCTTTGTAATGTGGTACTGATTAATCAAAAACCTAAAATATGCGCATGTGGGTTTGGACTGACTTCAGTTGTCACTTAACATTCAGAAAAAAAAACAAGCATACGATCAGAATGACCTGCCATACTGAATATATATATAATTATATTTATATATATATATATATCTATACCATAGCAATGACGTATTGGAAATAATATCACTAATATATCAAACATTTATTTAAAATAGCATCTACAGGTTTGATTAAAATGGAATTAATACAATTACTGTTTACAACTGTCCCACCCCCACCCCCACCCCCACCCCCGATTTTTTCAAATGTTAAGCTGTGTAAATGCGTCACTCAGTATATAAATCAAACCATTGTTTTCAGTCAGTCGTTGACAGATTTGTTTCATACGAAAACACATGAAGATAATTCCGTTGAACTTGGACTTTCATAATGACAATTATACAATTAGGGATTTACCTATCAACTAACCCGACTCTCAAAACAAGCTCTCATTCAGTTAGGGCAAGCTCACATTTGCAAAGTCCTAGCCCTCCCGCGGACAAGTCCACTAAAGTCAGAGAAGGATACAAGATACAAGACGTTTTATTGAACGTATGAGTAAAAAACAGTAACTCTGTGCGGGCTAATTTACTGACAAGGGCCAGCAAGTTGTCACCCTGCTATCACGCCACAGTACATAATCAACATACATACATATATATGTATGTATGTATGTATATATATTAACATTAACTTTATACATATGGCCGTGTGGTGCCGACATAGAAAAAAAGGAAACAAAAGTTTCAGTAAATATATTGTGATTTGATTAAAATACACCATATTTTCTTATTAATTAGTTATTGCTGGGATATTACGTTTGGGGCAAGCTCAGATTTTTCAAAGTCAAGTTCGATTTTCCAGTCAGCTTGCCTTGGTCATGCTGGCGTTTATAAAATTTGTAAATCCCTGCACAAAACATACTCGAATCAGCGAATTCAGACCCTAAATTAAATAAGACCCCTAGCTTATGCCATGAAGAAATTTCTACAGATGGTAAATCTGTACAGACAAGAATATATTCAAAATATCATTGTGAAGCAAGATAATTTATTCCGTAGAGGTGACATTTATTGCATTTGCATAGTTTTCGTCAGAGTCGGAGAACCACTCTGTGTACAGATACTGAACTGCAGCTGGTGATCTGATTAGTTCGGTGGCACATCACAATGGCATTAATGAACCGCGCATCCTTAAAATTGACCCTAACAATTGTTTCGAGATTTTTTTAATTGTATATACTATACATAGGTGTCATTTTTGTTTGTCAGAAAATTTAGCAGTTGAAATTAATAGTTGTGGCAACAACAAAATGTTCGATCGTTAATGGTGATAACAAAAATTAATTTGCACCATTAAGCTGGAGCATAAGGTGTTAGGTAGATGCTGATCTCTGATGTTTATTTTTGTTTGGTGGCGGTTACCAGTTGTATTGTAAGAGTTGTGTTGGTCTTTTTTTCTTCAAATTCTTTGTAAACTATGGCATTAATATGTATTCTCATTTACGTTGATTTAAGGGTTTCCAAGACGACGTTTTCATTTCGAAGGCCATACTTCCTGAAGCATATTCGTATGCATATAACAGATATGGCAGCTAGCTTTTGGATATTTGGTTTGACGTTTATCCTTTAAAACTAAATAGAGAGGCTCTCAGAATAAAATCATAATGAAAATCGAACTAAGTAAACCATGGAAGGCTAATTCTTTCGCATTTTGCTGGCAAGATCGTAAGTCACGACTTATTTTGTACAAAGTCCAATTTGCCTTGTCGGCAGTTGTCCCTCATCTTCATATCGGTTCTCAACATTATTTTACTTTTTTTTTATAAAACAGACAAAGTAGTAAAATATTGTTTAAAGTAATCTTTTTCAACGTTTTCTTTCTTTAATTTCCTTGTTTCACCTCGCTTTCGTGGTTTGATTTGTGTGTGTTATGAGCGCCAGTACAGGTTTGAAAGAGACTTTGAGGCGTTATTTAAGGCGTACTTATTACTCTCTAATCACTAAAACCTACAGGGATTTCGACTAGGGGCTATTTTTATTGCAGATTTATTGTCCAGTCTCTTCGAAGAGGGTAAGCTATAAAAATCGAATAAAAATGAACCACTAGCTGAAAACCTTCACAGGATTATCTTATCTAGATGAGTATATATTGGATTAGTTTCCACGCTGAATATGATTAAAAAAGAAACGAGTCTCTTCCGTCAGTATCCATGGTAACATAAACAACTCCTGAAATAAAATCACTCAAAAATATGGAAGGAACATTTCAATGTGTTTAGTCATATTGTTACAAAATTAAGTTTAGAAATTCATGTAACATGTAGTTATATTTAGCATATGTTTAATAATTCGTTAAATTTGATAACTTATACAGTATGCAATAAAACCTGAACAATTTAGAAGTTTTCGTGGGACTCTTATTTTAATAATATCAAATCGTAATATACGTCTTCATGGCATATGAATGATACAAAATACATTTTTATCAATAATTTAATATAAACAAATAACTGCGAAATTCTTTTAAGGTTTAAAAAGTGAAACTTTTTTTAAATCTATTTTCAGCACGCTGTTTCCATCGCAACCAGCAATTGAACACAATATTTTGTCAGAAATGGAATAGCTCCTTCTCATACATGTGTCATTGTTTTATGGTAATTAGTGGATTAATGACAAAAAATGGTACTCCTATATTCGATACCGATATAATATTTAATTTACTCGTTTAAACTCGCCGAAAAGTCTTATAGAGACTTTTTCCAAGCATGGCAATTATGTTTAAGGTAGCGCCACTTCAGACATACGTCATCAACAAGGTTATATCTTTTATTATTTTTACAAGAATGATATTACGGCGGAGAAAAACTCTGAAGATAGCAGTATACATATTGATTATTATCAGAGTAATGAGTTTTTGATTGTTAGATCACGTCTTGTCAGCACTAGAAAATTCCGATCATGATTTATGATGCTGACAAGACGTTATCTGTAGGTCAAGCCCAAGTTACAACGATGCTGAATTTTTGGGTACATATCTATCAATTTTCATAAAGGTTAATAAGATCAGTCGCGTAAGGGGTGGATGTGGGTGCAAGCCCAATAGGTGCACATTTCCATTAACCATGCGATATTTGGATAGACCTAAAATTATTTTCGCTACTTGAATAAATTGATGCTTATGGATAAGTGAAAAACGATACGTATTGCTCAACATGTCAACCTTTTAAAAGGAACTGCATCTTAAATCATTAACCAAATTACATATTGATCATATTCTATGCGCATGAATATCGCAGTTGTACGAACGAAGCGCATGTACACTGTCAATAACATGAATTCTAGGATGTATGATGCCGACAGACTTGTATGTGATTTATAGTTCTTGTGCATTGGTCAAGATTTGCGGGAGATTTCATCTTAAATGCATATATGTTCCAATCCAGGACCAGACTGACAGCGATCGAACTGTTTCTGACGATAAATTGTGAAAGTCTCCGACATGTACTTGGCATCGGAATGACAACATTCATTTTAACAGTTATTTACAGCAGGATTGGACATATTGTTGGAACTTGATGTCAATCACTGATCTCGAACAGGATATGAATTATGTCCCTCACAGTATCTCGAACAGGATATCAATGATATGTCCCTGACATTATCTCGAACAGGATATCAATGATATGTCCCTCACAGTATCTCAACAGGATATCAATGATATGTCCCTCACAGTATCTCAACAGGATATTAATGATATGTCCTTCACAGTATCTCGAACAGGATATAAATGATAAGTCCCTTACAGTATCTCGAACAGGATATAAATGATATGACCCTCACAGTATCTCATCAGGATATAAATGATAAGTCCCTTACAGTATCTCGAACAGGATATAAATAAGTCCCTTACAGTATCTCAACAGGATATCAATGATATGAACCTCACAGTATTTCGAATAGGATATCGGTGACATGCTAGTTTTTCCTCTGCAAACTACTTACATGCAAACTATCGTAAATAAATTGCATTTGTAGCGTTTAAAAGCGTGCTTTGCCTTAAGTAATTATTGACTTTTACTTTCAGCTACTAGGTAACTTGCTTCCGTGTATCATACTTAGCAAGGGAATTACATTATTTTTGACAATTATTTACTACGGGATTGAACAAATTGTTGGAACTTGTCGTTCTTCGCGAACATAGAACACAAGCTCGAAGTGATTCAAACCAAATGCCTGCGACGCATCATGAGGATCATCTGGCCAAACACGATCTCATCTCAAATGAGGAACTTCGGCACAGAGCGGGTGCAAGCACCATCTCTGAGATCATTTCAACTCGGCGATGGAGATGGCTCGGCCATGTCTGCAGAATGCCCCCTGACTCACTACCAAGGGTGGCAATGAGATGGACCCCACAGGGGAAAAGGAACCGTGGCAGACCCAAAGAGACCTGGTGACGAACAGAGACCTGGTGACGAACAGTGGAGAGAGACCTTAAGACCAGAGGCCTCACCTATCAATCCGCCCCAGTAATAGCTGTCGACAGATGTAAATGGTGCTCCCTTGCTGTTGCCTCGAGCACCAGACGGCGCAGAGAGGATTGATTGATTGATTGATTATTGTTTATGAATCTTAAATGTTTAACACTTATAAGATTCGGCGTTTGCAAAAATTCGACCAAAGACTTCTTATCTTTCCAAAATAATAGTATTACTAGTTAGTATCTTAGTACCTATTTTGGGAAATATAAAAAAACTATAATTGTAGAGTTGGAAATATCTTGTTTAGTGCGTCTCATTTCGAGTCCAAAATCTGCTAAAGAAAGATAATTTGGATATTTCTTTTAATGTTTATAATTATTGCAATTTCCATTTAAACAAAACCAAAACATTCACTTTTCACTTGGAAAACAAGCTATTCCCAAAAACATGCAGACATATATTTTTGCACCGTTTGACAGTATGTTTGTTTCTCAGGTTGTCCTTCAGTCCATCATAGTATCTCAAAAAGGATTTCGGTGACATTCTATTTTTTCCCACTGCTTTTCACTTTAATATAGGCATACAACTCGCATGCAAAATGTATATAAATTACATTTAATAGTGTGATTTTCCTTAAGTAATTATTGACATTCACTCTCAAATAAAGCTCTTACTAGGTTACTTACTTCTATGAGTCTTCTTATAATAAAATATTTAACTACTACAAAGTTTTCGGTGATGTTGTTTTAGGTATCCACTTGAAAAATGACGATGGGAGGGATTGCAAAAATGGATAGAAAATGCACCTTATAGGAGAGATACTATTGGAGATGATTTCCATTTATTATTACAAAACCATAATTTTTATTAGACTTAATACTTTGAAATTTGAACATATTATGGATCTGAAAAATGACATACAGTTAAAACAAGTATGCATGCATTGTAATATTACACTAAACTTTTTCTTACTCCAATAACGAGCAACTTATTTTATTTGTTAATTGTCACCCTCTTATTAAGAGGAGTAGTTAATTGGATTTAGCTACGTTAACTAGGGAATGACCTCCTTCGATATTATGACCCGGTGTGAGTGAAAGGTATAATATCAATAAAGAACTGGGCAAGATTATTGGGAAGAAATAATGCAATACGAGCACTCTTGGAAAAGAAAAAATAGCAAATTTAATCAAGCAAATTAATAAAGGTAATTTCAATTCAACTTTAATGATATAACAGGACTTATTAGCAGTGTCTAATTTGGAAGTATTACATCATCATAACGAGTGGCGAATAGAGCGCAATGTCCACGACTAATTGCATAACCTTCCCCTTGACTGTGTGCTAGCTTTCCATATTTCCTCGAGTCTTCCTTTTCCGACTGTCTCGTCCTTCTTGGACTTCCTATATTTTACTCTCTACTCGTCACTTTTCCCTTTCGGATCTCACTCGTCACTTCTCTCTTTTTTTCGGACTCTGGTTCCGGACTGTCTAGTCCCCTCTCCCTTGGAAAACTGTTTCCTTAAAGGACAAATGTATCCCTACATTGCTACATCTTCCACTTTCTATATGTATATAAAATCCCTTCAGTTATGTTACTCAGAATAAAATCCATTCAGACATTGCTTAAAGTCAACCTACGGTAGCACCTTGCCCTAAATTACCACGTGACCTCTCTATCGAAAATTTACCGTATGCTACTTCATGTTCCATTACTATTGCACAAAATTAAGATCCTTACTAACTTTCAGATTATGTAAACATTACAAAAGCAAATATAATAGGTAGTTATCTTTAACTCAAGATAATCAGTATCGTCCTAACAGACAAATCAAATTATTTCATATTTATTCATATATAAATTTGGCACTTGTGATCATTTGGATTGCATGCAATCACTTCTGCTAACGAACTTAATAACTTTTTGTAAAAAAAAAAAAATAATATCCCGTCAATTTCATTGAATCGTGACAATGTTCCCTTTGAAATTGTAATACTGATATGGAAGAAATTAGTACAAAGGTCGAAATTACCCTTCCCAAATACTCTCCTGGTCTAAATGTGATAAAATATATAAGCTCGGCTGATTCAACTTTAAAGTTCATTGCTTATTAGAAATTCGATAATTCACAGTAATTATTATATTTTCGTGTGTCGATGTACAATATATATGAATGAAATATATGTTTGTTAGTGCATTGTTTTTCTCGTGTCTTCGTTTACTCTCTCTCTCTCTCTCTCTCTCTCTCTCTCTCTCTCTCTCTCTCTCTCTCTCTCTCTCTCTCTCTCTCTCTCTCTCTCTCTCTTTACGAGTTGGTGACATCAAGGACAGGGTGATCAATGATTATAATGCACTTGCAATCGAGTACGGAATAGATGAAAACTGGAGAGCTGTTAATTTTAAAAGAGAAATTAATACAAAGATGAAAAGTATTAGCAAGTCAGAATACTATTAATTCTTTAAAAAAAAAAACACGTCATAAACTACATCGTATATCTTGTGGTCTTTATAACCGATCTGATAAATGTGGTAAGAATTCTTAAAATCCTTTGAAGAGATCGTTTATACTCTCTAATATATAATTAGACATTATGACTTCCGTTAAACGCTAACATATGTGCATAGAAGATATCTCATAAACTTTCAATTTCTTATATACAATTTTGAATAAGATATCTTATAAGGATTATAAAATATGAAAATATGTCTTACAAACTATGATAGAAAAGTTTCCAAAATGTCATAGTATCGATGTACTGATACCCATGCAAAACTCGTCAAAACCAAAAGGGTAGGAGTTAAGAGAAAATGAGCAACTACTTTCGTCATATTATAAACCCAGTACCCACTGGCAGATCACTGTCTACCCGTTGACAGATCAAAGTGTACCCACCAGCAGATCAACGTCTACCTGCTTACATATCAAACTGCGACACCTGCATATTTTTGTCTGCCTGGCGACAGATCGAAGTTTATCCACTGGAAGAAAAAGTTCTGGGAACTGACTGATAAAGGTCTTTCATCATGCATATTAAGGTTTATTTACTGACAGATCAAGGTCTACTCATTGTTAGATTAAGACAGATTTACCCAATGACAGATCTTAGATCTTCCCATAAACACAGGTTCTCGACGCGAGCTTGATATGAAGAAAAAAAAAACAATAATCTAAAGGAAAAAAATCATACAGAGTGACAAAAATACATTAGATTACCCGTATGACCCATTTTGACATAGGACCCTCTCTATTATACTATATAAAAAGATAAGGTACGTAACTTCCAAATACTTGGTTCCACCCACGACCCTCGATTTACTTCTGCTATTTCCGTATTTAAAAGAACACGACCGTTCTCTGTGACTTGTTTTACTCCTGAGATATTTTTCTATTCATCAAGCCATAATTAACTTTTCTACGTTGTACCACACTAAAGTTACGGCTTCCGAACGTGCGATTTTCGCGAATTTTTCCTCTTGGGACAAGTGCGAGCTTTTGTGACAACCGGTGAAAAGAGTTACATGTACTATGTTTGCGGCTCTCATCGTCATAATCAGTCTCTTGAACTAGTGTGGTCGTTGAGGCATTGTGCTGCTGAACATCTGACCAGTTCCCTCCACTTGTCCCGATCATGTGCCAATGCCTGTGTCTCCGCAAAACTTTTCCTAGTCCTTTCTGTGATGTTGTCAGTCCACTTTTGTCTCTGTCTACCTCTCCTTCTGCCACCTTGGACATTGCTCTGCAGTACTGTTGTGGATAGACTGTTGGCTCTAGTGACATGGCCATACCCTTTAAGCTTTCTCTTTTTGACAGTAGTGAGCAGGTTTTCATAATGGCCTACTTTATGCCTGATGGTGTTACGCACTTCTTCATTTGTGATGTGGTCCATGTAAGAGATGTCAAGAATAGTTATGTAGCATCTCATTTTAAGTGCCTGGATTTTTCGTTGTAATTCTGCTGTCAGGGTTCAGGCCTAACATGAATACAGAAAGACTGAGATGACTAGTGCTCTCAATAGTCTGATTTTAGTTTTCAGACAGATATTCTTGTCTCTCCAGATGGGTCTTAGCTTTGACATAGCTGCCGTTGTTTGCGCTGCTCGTGACATTTCTGCTCTTGATCCCTCTTCGGTGATTATGGAACCAAGATATTTGAATTGGCCCACTGTTTCAAGTTCCTGTCCTCTGACTTTAATCTTGGTTGAGATTTGTTTGTCACTATTTGTCATCAGCTTTGTCTTCTCAGCGCTTATCTCCATGTCAAATCTGGAAGATGTTTCATCCCGGTTCTTCACTTCGGTGGCCAGCTCATCTTCACTGCCTGACAGCCCATCAATGTCGTCTGCAAAGCGTAGGTTGGTGATGTTACGCCCTCCAATGTTGACTGTCCCACGGTGGTTTTCCAGGGCTTCACTCATGATACACTTTAAGTAGATGTTGAAAAGCGTGGGTGACAGGAGACAGCCTTGACTTATTCCAACTTTTGTCTTAAACCAGTCCCCCACTGAACCTTGAGCAATTTCTGCGCTGGTAGCCTTGGCATATAGCTGCTTGATGGTGTTGATCAACTTTTGACCCATGTTGTACTTCTTCATTGTGGCCCACATTGCCTCATGCCACACTCTGTCAAACGCCTTTTTAAAATCTATGAACACATTCTAGATGTCTTGTTGATGTTGCAAGTACTTTTCACACAGAACCCTAAGATTGAATATATCTTCTGTTGTGCTTCTTCCACTCCGGAACCCTGCCTGTTCTTCAGCGATTATTTCTTCTGCTTGTGGGTTCGGTCTATTCAAGATGATCTTCATCATCACCTTACTAGCATGGTTGATCAAACTGATAGTTCTGTAATTTTGGCACAGTTGGAGATTGCCTTTTTTTGGGAAGTGTTATAATCAGTGAATGAGTCCACTGTGTTGGCCATTCGCCTGTCTGCCAGATCTTGTTGCAGATTTTTGTTAGTAGCTCTATCACTGATTCCCCACCATTTTTGCTAAGTTCAGCTGGGATGTTGTCTACTCCAGCTGCCTTCCCATTCTTCGGTGCTCTTATTGCTGACTCCACATCTTCTTTGAGAATGGGGAAATCATCATCATTTGTGGAGTTTTGAACTTCAAGCACCTCTGGGTCTCCTGTGGACGGATGGTTGTAGAGTTCTTTACAATACTCAGTCCATCTTTCTGCAATGTCACTTGCTTCTGTGAGGCATTTTCCATTTTCATTTTGAATGGTACTGACTCGGGGTTGCTTCTGTCTGGTGAGGTCTTTAACAATTTGGAATGCCTTTTTGCGGTTATTCTTTATCAGACTGCTCTCTATTTCTGTGCATTTTTGTCCAATCCAATCTTATTTTGCTTTCTTCAAGTTTTTTTCTGATATTCTTGTTTATTTCTCGGTACTCAACTGCGGCTCTACGTTACATTAATTCCTTAATTACATAACAGTGGTAAATTAAAAAGTAAGTTTTGACTTAATATTAACTCGATTCAACTTTAGGAATCCCGCTTCATGGATGAATTAGACATTTTCTACTTCACTGCACATATCGTAAATAATCGACTCTATTTTCAAAACAGTTCAACTTTTAGGCACACGCGTCAACGCCGAAATATTATTGGCTCAAAAGTTTATACTTAAATAACATCCACGCATCAGATATTTCGGCGTTGACGTGTGTGCTAAAGTTGAATCGAGTTAATATTAAGTAAAAACTTACTTTTGCATTTACCACTGTTCTGTAATTAAAGAATTAATGTATCGTAGAGCCGCAAATATAGTACATGTAGCTCTTATCACTGGTTTTCACATGAGCTCGCACTTGTCCCTAGATGAAAAATTCGCGAAAATCGCACGTTTCGGAAGCCGTAACTTCAGTTTGGTACGATGTAGAAAAGTCAATTCTGGCTTGATGAATAGAAAAATATCTCAGGAGTAAAACAAGCCATAGAGAATGGTCGTGTGCTTTTAAATACGGAAATAGCAGAGGGAAATCGAGGATCATGGGTGGAACCAAGTATTTGGAAATTAAAAACCTTCTCTTTTTATATAGTATGATAGAGAGGGTCCTATGTCAAAATGGGTCATGGGGGTAATCTAAGGTATTTTTGTCACTGTATGTTTTTGTTCATTTAGATTATTGGTTTTTTTCTTCTTCACATCAAGCTCGTGTCGAGCACCTGTGCCCATAAATAGATCAAAGTCTGCAGTATGATAGATCAAGGCATGTCCGCTGACAGATCAATGCATATTCAATGGCAGACCATGAGAGATTTACCTAATGGTAGATCGTATATCTACCCGTGGACAGATCAATGTCTGCCTTCTGACAGATTAAGGCCTGCCAAACGGCAGATAAAGGTTGACTTACTGACAGATAGTAATCAGCGTGCATTATATACTATGAAATATCACGTATAATTTCAATTGTCCTCAATCAAGAATGAGATGAAAAAACAATGGAAAACACAAAAACTATTTTACATGAGAAGGAATGAGTAAATTATCAGTACAAATTAATTCCTAATTCGTTTCAAATTATTCAGAAATAAGTACTTACGTTGTTACATGAAAGTATACACTATGTAATTGATTTATACAGGTATATTGACTACAACAATTCTGAACTTTTGCACAGGTTGTTTGCACTTTCATATTAGAAATCAATGAAACTCTGACCAGTGAATAGTTATATCAGAAAATTATAAAAGATCTAGGAGGAACCACTGACAGAGCAAAGTACCATATTTTTTTTAAATGTTTCTTAACTTTATCCTGACTTTAAAAATATTGATGCAGCATGTCCATAACATCCATTCTTCCACCAGAGGTCTTGAATTTAATTTCAAAGGTGAAAAAGCATAACAAGCTAAAAAAATTGGCAATAGAGTTTTTATTTCACTTTAACTTTTATTTTACAAAAATAATTTGTCATTTTAAATTGCAAATAATGCAACATACTAAATACTGTTGTTCAGCAAGTATATATATTTGATTGTAAGATGATGTTCATCAAATAAGTTGACACATGACATGTTAGATTGCAAATAAAATATGTTTTGATGGCTATTAAAAACAATGTGATTTTACTCGAACAACAGAAAAAATCTATGCAATACATAAACAAAGAAAAGTTTAAAAAGCAGGTGAATTAAGCCAAAAAGTGGCCAACTCTTCTGTAAAAGAGTCAAAGAAAATCTAAAACGCTCTTATCATACAAATACAATAAGTTATAAACTTTACAAATACCATATGTACTAACTTATAAGTCAAGTCAAACTCCAAACAACACTGACCAAGGTCTGTTAAAGCATGATTCACTGGAAAATCATGGTCTATGTAGTTTGTTGTACTGGCTATTCCTAAAAAATTGCATTGATCCAGATTTGCCAGCACTTTATGTGACAGCAGATCTGGGTCTTTGCAGTTTGCAGGCTGGACTTGACTTATAAGCAAGGATATGTTGTAATGGTAGAATTATGAAATCACTGTGCAAATACTGTATGAATGAATCATGAAAACTTAATGTAGACATCCTGTATCACCACACTGGCAGCCATTAAACTGATGTAAAATCTACTTCAATCTACTTCATTAAAAGTAAAAACAGTGACAGCAGCATGGGCTTAAGGTCTGGTTGCTTACTTCTGAATAAACAGATGTGGTTTCAACTTCATGATAAAAAAGGTCAATGAAAGGAACAAAGACAGACCTCTGTAGGTTTTATCTAATCTTTACTTTAAAACAAAGGAGCATCTTGGTTTGCATGGATCTATGTGACAACAAGTGATTTTTGTCAAATCCTTATTGAAAAAAGAACAATCCTTGGCTCAAACAGGCCCAAGTGACCACAAGTACAACCTAAGTGACCTAAGTGACCACAAGTACAACTTATCCCATTCTTACCAAAGAAAACCCAGTTCTAAATACAAAATCAACATCACAAAAAAGACTTGGTTTTTCCTGACCATGGTGGCCTCAAATGGGTTTTATCTAAACCTTATTGAATAATTGAAACACAAGATCATTATCATCAATAACAATTGACATTGGTTCTGATGGACTAGTATCGTTGTAACGGACAAAAAAGGCACATGCTTCCACAATGGTTTGAAAAAAACTGGTAACTGATAAAATAATTTCTGCTGATTCTATCTATCCCTTTATGACAGTCTGTAATGTAAGGAAATTTGCACTATATTAATTATGACACTGGATTTTATTCCAAAAAAAGAGTTTCACAAGAGAAAAAATTTGTCTTTTAAACATCTGTTGAAGAAATACATAATTTAGAATAGAACAAAAAAGTTTTGAAAACTATTATATTATAAATTAGATGAATTTAAAATAGTAAAATTTAATAACCTCAAGTTTCATTTCTAAATTAGTCCATTATCAACAAATATGTCTTCATGGAACATGAATGCCCCCACCACAGTAGCCAAAATGCAAAACTTAATCACATTTTTAAAGATTTACACATGTATGAATGATGAATTAACAAGGCTAACACTCTATGCCTCCACAGACTTCATGGAATGGCATAGAGAAGTTTTGATTAGAAAATTAATTCTGAATTCTGTCATGACAAAAAAATCATGTCAATTTGTAGCCCATCAAGGAAAATGTTTGCAGCAGTAAAATGAACAGATTATTGAAAGGAATATATACCCTGCAAGCATTCATACTGTTTAGTGGATACACATGAAATGAGATCAGATTTGTATTATGTATTAAATAATGCATTAGATTCAATGAGACACTTCACATCAATGAGTCAAGTAGGTTATACACTACACACCAACTGGTCAAGTGGTTTTACACTATGCATTAATAAGTCAAGTGGGTTATACACTACACATCAACTGGTCATGTAGGTAATAAACTACACATCCACTGGTCAATTGGGTTATACACTAAACATCAACCAGTCAAGTGGTTATACACTGCATATAATCCGGTCAAGTGAGTGATATACTACACATCCACTGGTCAAGTGGGTAATACACTACACATCAACTGGTCAAGTGGGTTATACACTACACATCAACCAGTCAAGTGGGTTATGCACTACATGTTAACTGGTCAAATGAGTGATATGTTACACATCAACCATTCAAGTGGGTTGTACACTGCACATCAAATAGTCAAGTGGGTTATACACTACACATCAACCAGTCAAGTGGGTTATGCACTACACATCAACCAGTCAAGTGGGTTAAGCACTACACATCAACCAGTCAAGCATGCCATCACATACAAAGCATGATGATTCATTACAAAGACTAGAAATTTGTTTCAATCTGAATGACTGTTTTAAATAATGAGGCTCTGAAACCAAAATCTAACTTAAATAAAACTATTACCTACTTTATGTACACTTACATAAAACATGATTTATGCCTAAACAAAAGCCTAATAGATAAAACTATAATACATTGGGATGGGATAATGAACAAAATAACAAAGGATAATAACAATGAAAGATTATCGAGCTCAAAAACTTGAAAATTCAGGTTGATGTCAATAAAGCATTTTTGTGCAAAACAAGTGAGCAATTCTATGATTAATAAATGTCCAAATAAGGAATGACTAACTGGACCTTTACAATTGGTACTGGACAGAGTATAATAATAGGTCAACATCAGTATCTTCTAAACATGACCATAATATGTATGTGTGTTTTATGTTTCTCAGCAATCCACTAAATACAACAAAAGCAGCTGCATTAACACATTTCTGTCAACTCTTACCAAAATTTGTGATAGCATAAAGATTTGTCAATATGTCCATTTTCAAATCATAAATATATCATGTACCAAGTTACATAGTGAGTCATACAAAATGTACTCAAGTCATAAGATTAAATCTCCCACAGCATTAAACTGCAGGACAAAAAGGGTGATAACTCTTACAACAGCAGTAATTTGTCAGTTATTCAACTTGTGATGATAAACATAATATGTTAAAAATGTCATAGAAATCCATTGAAAACAGTTAGACTAGTTGTGCACCCAATGTTAAATAAATAACTCCATCCAGTTCCAAGTCAAAAGGGGCAAGAACTCTAAAAAAATTAATAGAGCAAAAAGTGATTTGTCAGTATGCATATTATCAGTTAATGACCCTAACATAGGCCAAATTTCATTGCATACCATTGAAAACTATGAGACTAGTTGAGTTTCCAATTTTCTGCCATTTACTACATCCAGTTTCAAGACAAAATGGGCAATAACTCTAATAAAAGTCCTGAAAACAAAGTGATTTTTCATTAAATAAATTATCAGATGATGACCATAACATTTCCCAAGTTTTATGGCATACCATTGCAAACTGTGAAATTAGTTGTATACATGTCACATAACCAGGATTTCAAACCAGTACATTTACAATTTTTGATTAGTAAATTGATTTCTTAAACAGTTTGGGCAAAGAGTTTACATGTTTTAAGGAAGTTAAAAACAAAACATTTTTCCATAATATATAGTAACTTCACACAATAATAAAACTGCTGTGTTCCCAATATTCTGTCATTACTACATGAAGCTCCAAGACAAAATGAGAAGTAACTGTAACAAAATTTCTGAAAGCAAAGTGATTTAGTAATATGCTTATCTTCCAGCTGGTGAACATTAACATTAACAAGTTTAATGCAATTCAATTGGAAACTCTGAAACTGTATTCTAGTGCATGTCAAAATAGGCAACAGTTTTTATAAAACTTGCAGTGGCATGGTGACTTTTTAATCATGCACATCTTGACCTAATGACCATAATAACTGCCCAATTTCATGGCAATCTATCAAAACTGCTACAATTGTTTAGAGGCTGTTGTTAACACTACTACATCAAGCTCCAAGTCAAAAAGGGCAATAACTCTAACAAAGCTCACAGGATCACAGAGATCTCTCAATTCGCACATCTCTGTCTCAGATACTTGCAGAATTAAAATCTTCATAACTATATGAATCAAAAAAAGTTTTTCTTTAATTGCCCACTAATTAGGTTAATATAACTCAAGTGTATACAACTCAAATGCTTACTTGGGCCTGATTCAACCGCTATTTAAACAAAGCAGGCAGCACTGCAAACGTTTTGTGTCTATAACAAAAGCATACATACACATATGTAAATAAGAGCACTATGCATCCCTGTTATAAATATAACATGCCGGATGACATGTACAATATCGGAGATCAATATCCAATCAAGACAATTTAATCCAAGTATTCCATGGAATACTTTTGTTTATCTGACTGAATTATTTTTTTTATTAACATCAGTAAGTATACCTAATCTTAATTACACAGTGGCTCATAAAAAACCACAACCTCTACGGCATGAGACATAAAAATAGTCCATATTTTAACTTCCAATACAAACAACTAAATACAAATAAAAGTATGTTTCTGTTTAAAGAAAGAAAGAATAAATTAATTATAAATAGTGGGTTTTATATTTTTAAAATCTTTTACTTCCCCTTCCAAACTGAGAAGAAAACCTAGGTTTGTAGGTAATCACTGTAATAAAATAATTTAAATCAAAAGTTACTTTTGAAAAGGGAAGTAACTATGTAAAAATCCATCATCAATACTGGAAACTTGCTTGTGCTATCAAAAAGTCAAAGCTTAATCAGACATGTGCACATCCAAAGATTAAGGTCATTACTGATAGCCCAGAAAGTGTTAAAATATATTTTTTAACTTAAATAAAACAAATAATTCATGGCAGGTTAAAAGTGATGCAGATACAATACAATGTCACACATGTACCTCAAAATACCACATATACTTATTTATAAGTTAGGCCCAACTACAAACAGCACAGACCCAGATCTGTCACTGCACAATGTGATGGCAAGTCAGAATCTACACTGTCTGTTGTACTGATTAATCCTAACAAATTGTATGGATCCAGATTTTCCAGTGCATGATGTGCCGGCAGACCTATGTCAGTGCAGTATGCAGTGGATAGATCTTATAAGTGACTATGGTACTTTTTCTGATGTCACCCTTTTATATTCAAGATCAAAAACATTTTTTTTATAGCTACTATGTATACTCGCTTATGTCTAGTCAAACTGCAACCAAACCAAGACCATAATCTGGATAGCATAATGTACCTGCAGATAAGGGTCTATGCTGTTTTTTCCTGTGACTACACCCATCAAACTGCATAGACCCATATCTGATGGTGCATTATGCAACAGAAAATCTGGGTCTGTGCAATTTGCAACTGGAATCGTCTAATCTAGTATAAAGGTAGTAATACTGTGAACTCACTCTCTTTTGTGGGGTACCATTTTTGTGGATTAAATGGTTACAACAATCTATAATTTAAAGACCCACACAGTGTCATTCTTAGAAATGCCAATACAAAATAGTACCTTGTAAAATAGATAAATTTCAAGTCCACATAATAGTAGCCCATGAAAATTGAGAAATTCCATGTAATCCATAATACAAGCCAATGAAGTCAGAGGAATTCCAAATATCACATAAATATACGCAATTAAAATATTGAAATTCCAAGTCCCACAAAATAGCACACCATGACAATAGAGGAATTCTAAGTACCACATAATAGTACTCCATTAAATTAGAAGAATTCCAATTACCACATAATATTACACCATTAAAATAGAGGAATTCCAAGTACCACATAACAGTACCCCATTAAATTAGAGGAATTCCAAGTAATCCATTATATTACCCAATGACAATAGATGTATGAAAAGTAATACCTAATAGTACCTCATGAAAATATATGAATTCCAGGCAACACCTAAAAGTATCTCATAAAAACAGAAATTACAAAAAATACCTAATAGTACCTTGAAAAAATAGAAGATTCCAAATAATACATAATAGTGGTTTTTGAAAATAGAGGAATTCCATGTAATAACTTAGTACCTTGTGAAAATAGAAGAATTCCAAATAATACAAAAGATTGCACTTCTATCACTTAAACAGATAGTTGCATTGCCCACCATCAAAAAAGTGTTTCCAAAGTCTTTGTAACCAATCTCTGTAAATTTAACTAATTGAGCTTAAATAACCTAACACTGTCATGAAATACACTGTACACCTTTAATATGAGCTGGAACAATTGTCATTAATATCCCAACAGGTGTTTTCTGTCTCACAATCCACTCTAATATTTTTAAAAAAAAATTTAAATAGCTGTCAGTTTATTCTATTAAACTTTCAAAAAAGCCAAAAAAAGCATGACAAATTGCAGATACATACTTGAAAGATGATGGACATTTTATTTTCACTGAAACATAGAAATTACTAACAAAATTGAGATGTTTTGTGTACCTGTAAATAAATGGGTTGGTTGATGTCAAAGTTATTCATTTTTGTGGAATGTTCAGACTACCTTGTTTGTGAAGGATAATAAACTTGGTTATTTACAAATCATGACCTTGAGCCATTTATAGCAACAAGCATCATGATGGTATTCTATCGACCTATTGGTATGAAATACAGAATGATATGAAAGTACATTATGACATCAAATACATAACATGTAAATTGAATTAAGCTTTTCATAAAACTAGTGATCTCAAATGTGGCAGTACCGGAATATATGGTTAGTTTCAAATGGATGACACATACATTCACTTAAACAAAATTCTACATTCACGCCTTGTTCCACATATTTCTACATTGGTATTCAGTTTATATAATTAACAGAATGATATTGCAAATCTGTTCAAGAAATATCATGTAAAAAAATTATTAAATGAAAGGACTCAAATATAATGGACAAAATCAGTAATCATACACAGACTATTAACTGGTTTTATTTTTATGTGAAAATTTCATTTGGACAACTTCACATTTTATTTTTATTAACTGTTAATGTAAAAAGAAAAATTATAAAAATATTCAGAGTATTTAATCTTTTGGATAATTAAGGATAAAAATGAATACCATGATGCAAGGATCAAGTATTTTTACTGACTCTCAAGAAGGCAAGATGCTCAACAACTTTGATAATTTCATATCATCAGGGTAAAGTAAATATGGAAATTAAAAAAAATTAGAAAAGGAAAAATTGGATACATCATTTGCCAAAATATAAATCACATTCTATTCAGAGTTTGACTTCACTATACTTCTTTTTAATATATATATATATATATATATATATATATATATATATATATATATATATATATATATATATATATATATATACATATATATATATATACATACATACATATACATACATGTGACAACTTTCTAATCCAAAACCTGCAATCATTGTAAAAGAAAATCCAAGATATCTTTTTAACAAGTTTTGACTCTTAATTTGCTCACTAGCATTTTTGTAAGCATTTACAAATTAGATCATGACATGGAAATGTAGATGGCAATTACTAACTGAAATGGCTAATTGAATTTACTCTGGATTTATGTGAGTTGTCCCATGTCACAGATACAGTTTGGACAGAACACTGCTGACATCTCTGTAATAAGTCAAAAATCATATGAGAAAAAAAAATGTTACTGTCACTCTCAAACCAATATTTCACACCAACAACCAAAACATTAAAACAAAATAGCTGCATCAATCAAACATAATTAAACACCTTTGCAGTCAGGTAAGAGACAAAAGTCAATTCTTCTCTAGTGTATTTAATGTGCTCCAGACAGAGCACTATAGACCACAATAGAGTATATTATAATGAACTCATTTGAAATATTAAATGCATTAAAAAATGTTATGTACAACATCTTCACTATGGGGCAACATCTTCACTATGGGGCAACATCTTCACTATGGGGCAACATCTTCACTATGGGGCAAAATGTTCTGTGATTAATAATCTTTTTCATTAAATGTCAAGCCAATCATTATAAAGCAAATGGTCAAGACAGCACTTCATTTGTTTTAACAATCATAACCAACACAATCACAACCAACACTATCATAATCAACACTATCACAACCAACACAATCACAACCAACACAATCACAACCAACACTATCATAACCAACACTATCACAACCAACACAATCACAACCAACACAATCACAACCAACACTATCATAACCAACACTATCACAACCAACACTATCACAACCAACACTATCATTTGCGAACAAACATACACTGACCCCTTGATAAAGCCTATGGAAATAAATCTTGTACTTGAAGTCTATGCATATGTGCGTTTCAATGATAATAGCGAGGGGTTTTAACAGATGAGACCAAATGTTGATGAATTTCCTCATCTGATTGAGGCAGAATCAATGAATGCATTTAGCGCAAAACATGCTGAAGATGATGGATGTAATTACACATCAGAAATTTTTGCTTTTTATTAAATAAGTGATTCAAATGGGAGCCAGAAATAGTGATTTAACTGGAAGTCAGAATAAGTGATTCAAATGGGAACCAGATTAAGTGACTCAAATGAGTCAAAAATAGTTACTCATATGGGAGTCAGAATAAATGATTCAAATGGGAGTCAAATTGTTACTTGTTTCCGGAAAGGTTATCTTGCCTCAACAACTTAAGTATGGCTGAATCTCTACATTATATACTTAAATACAAGTCAGGTCTAACTGCAAATAATGCAGATCCAGATCTGCCATCCCATAATGCACTGGCAGAGCAGGGTCTGTTGTTTGGTCTATTTCATCAGTCATAAAAAAACAGCATACATCCTGATCTACCAGTACAATATTTGACAGCAGATCTGATTCTGTGCAGTTGCAGTTGGGCTCATCTTAAAAGTGAGTATATACAGTACTCATAAAACATGTCAGAAACAAATAAATAACTTTGGTTCCATTCTACAATTATTATGTGCTTATCAGTGTAGGACTGGGGAAAACAAAAGGTATTGGCTCATGTTGTTTTTTTTCTTCTTCCCAATTTACCTTTTGAAGTCATGAAGTGATAATGATCAGGTGAAGATAGCAGTCTTTGGAGAGGTGCACTTTTGAGGTAAGGCCAAGCTGTATACTCTATAATCCAAATTTCAACCATCAATCGTACACCAAAACAAAGGGAATAATAAGTCATTTTAATAATACCTATGCTATACAAGGTCCTGTTTTAAATAACCAAGATAGCCAATTAGGAAAATATGAGAAGTTCTTAATAAAGCCCAAGTCATATGTAAAGAACAATAATGCAGAATGGAACCATTGTCATCACACTAAATTAGGTTCTTTATCTCCCTTGAAATCTGGAGTACAATAAATGCTATCTCCCTTGCACAGCAGACAGAAAAAGACATCGTGGCTACCTCCCTTGCACTGTGACCGCATGTACCACTTCATGATTAAGTGATCTTTTTCAGCTGAACTTGAGAAATTTAAAACTATGCTTTGACTCCATAGATTATGCAAATGATCATCTGACATTTTTCAATACTGGCCCAAACTACCAGGTTGAAAACAATCAAATCTTAAATGTCACTAAATGGCATAAACACTCCAAGATAAATGCATCTATTAATAGCAGCTACAGTGGAAAAGTTCCATGGATTTCTTGCTTTGACTAGAAAAGTATGGATGCAGCTTTTAGATTTTCTCTAAGGATTGAGTCCATGACAACTTGGAAAACCACTTGAATGTTGCTAGTGTCAGTTGCTGTGGTGAAGTGGGAGTAAATGACTTTCCCAGGGATGAGACTCTGCATCATAAACAGTTGCTGGATGTAGCGGGCTGCCGCATCTGTATCCTTGTCAGGCCCTAGATAAAATACAACAAAAACATTCAATGTCTTGATCAACAGTAGCACAATTCCTATGTATAAGTATTACCATTCTGCAAATATCTGTTGGCATGTCTGATCTGACATCCCATAATGCACCAGCAGATCAGGATCTGTTATTCTGGTTCTGTAGATTAGTTATAGCAAACTGTACACTGGGTTTATGCAGTTTGCAGTTGGACTAATCTTATAAGCAAGTATATATGGTATTGTTTAAATTTCAGGTAATATTAGTCAATTCTAAACTTTATTTGCATTTGCTTGTCATCCCATCTTCTACATTACAAAGTAAGTCTGACATTTATCATCATGTCACTTCGACCTCCACAACATAATTTTGAGTTGGAGCCAGTGGATAAAGCCTACAGAAAGACTAAACATGGATATGCTGTGTCCTATGGTGGACTGTAGAAGTCAGGCATTGACCCTGGGTATGGAGACATGAAAGCTAGTGCACTATCCAGGCACCTAACCTTGGAAAACAAGGTGGCTGGATATCACATTAGGACATGTTTTATTTGAACTTTTTAAGTCCAAGATTCAGTACCTATTTTAACATATATAATGGCAGATGATCACCTATCCATGGTTGGTGTTTTCCTCCAGGTTCTATATTTTTGTCCTCCAACAGACCACAGTATGCCAACATCTAAGATATTGGAAGCACACTGTATAACTGTATGGAACTGACATTAAAAAGACATATGTTTAGAGTCTATGCTGTTTTTTTCATGTAGATCTTACATTATTTCCTGAAAATTCTTCCAGAATCAAATATTCCTAATAAAATATATGAAAAGAGTCCTAAGAAGTCCTCCTCCATAATATTCCTAATAAAATATATGAAAAGAGTCCTAAGAAGTCCTCCTCCTTTTTATGCTAACATTTGAACTGTCAAAAGTATATTATCTGTGTTGGTTGATCTTGTAGGTAACTGACAAAAAAATGAAATTTAGAGTTGACATTGTTATTTCATTCCGATCCCATTACACTTCCTGACAGTTGTTCCTAAACTGAATAGAATTGAATATTGCTAGTAGAAAAAGTGAACAGGATAATAATTAGACCTTCTATAGTAAATCTGAGCAAGGAAAATAATGGTTGAATCTTTACAATATTTTCATGAAAACAAAATTTGGTAAATCATTTAGAACTATTTCATTAAATTTGTATAATTAAGATTGAAATAATGATCTAAATTTATCCAGGAATAATTTACAATTATTTATAGATAGGCAAATATTTTGCAAAACTCAATTTTTTCATCTGTGTAAAGAGATGTATCCACCCTCCCAATTTTAATGATGGTTCTCCAAAAAACATTAATACCAACTTCATGTTAAGGTCACTGCTGCCATCAACATTAACACCAACTTCACGTTAAGGTCACTGCTGCCATCAACATTAACACCAACTTCATGTTAAGGTCATTGCTGTTATCAACATTAACACAAACTTCATGTTAAGGTCACTGCTGTCATCAACATTAACACCAACTTCATGTTAAGGTCACTGCTGTCATCAACATTAACACCAACTTCATGTTAAAGTCACTGCTGTCATCAACATTAACACCAACTTCATGTTAAGGTCACTGCTGTCATCAACATTAACACCAACTTCATGTTAAGGTCACTGCTGCTACCAAAAGTGATACTTATATTTTACCTGTGTTACACAGGCAAGATAAAAATAGAACTGAATATAAAACTGAACTGAACTTAAAAAACTACATACCCGTATGGATGCATGTATGCATGCATGCCTGCCTGCCTGCATGCCTGCCTGCCTGCCTGCCTGCCTGCATGCATGCATGCATGTATGTATGTATGTATGTATGTATATATGTATGTATGTATGTACTGGATCATGGACTCTTGTTGGAACAAACATGTATGAAGTTAGTTTGTTCATGCTGCCTAAAAAAGCTTCTTGTTCATGAATCTAAAATTAATGACATTAAAATTATTGATTTATTAAATAAGTTAGACTCTCAGTTTAATTTTTTTAGTTTACTGACATACCTGGGAAGTCTGGGAAAAAGTACCTAAGGTGGCGTTCTGAATACTTGACTTTGTCCTGGAACAAGTCCACCTTGTTTAGGAACAGAACCTGAAAAAGACAGAACAGACATAAGAACATCTTCAACCCATTCAACATGTCTGTACCTAAATTCTGGAATAATGTTCATCATTGGTCTCAGTTAACATAAACTACTTTTAACACATTAACCCCTAGCGCTGAGTTTACAGGGCATCCGATAGTAGCCTATTTCCATGGTCTGTAGCATGAAGGTCATGAATGATACACTATAGTGGGTGGTATTATAGAAAGGTAGACAGATTTAGCTCTAAACTGATACCAAATAATCTGGACACTGTAGTTGCACTACAAAATACAGTGGGAAAAATCTAATTTTTTGGACCCGTTTTTTTTCAGCCAAAATTCGCCCATGGTCTGAATTCGATTTTGTGTTCAGATTTTAGACTTTATGGCCTCAGATCTATGGCAGACCAGTCTGAAGCACACACAGACAGGTGAACCTGTACAAAAAAAATAGGATAAGGTGGACATTTTGAATAAAGAGTCTTCTCCATTTGAAAATTATAGGTCCGTTAGGCAAAAACATTTTTTTTTAAAAATCCAACTTTTCACCTTGTGCTCATGCGCTAGCAAACTAACCAATGTAAAACACTTTTTTAGCACAACTAGGCAGTGGTCTAATGGATAATTGCTTGGAAGCCGATGTACTAGGATGTGTTCAGAAATAGTTCCCAAAATGTGTTTCCTACTCGCATTTCACATGAAAACAGCAAAAACATCTAGGGTTTAAGGCGTTCATGAAGCTGCTCTTTTAAAGGGTTTTCATGATGATGATGATGATGATGATGATGATGATGATGATGATGATGATTACAGTTTTGAAGAAGTGTGGGTAGTGTTAGTGGTTCAGATGGTATTATTGTCAATAATAGTGTCACAGTGGATAGTTTGGTTACAACATGCCACTAACTACTGATCTGTAAAATTTTGAAACACAAAGATTTATTTCTCATTTTATTAATCAAGCTGTACATGTCTTTCATTAAAAAGTAAAATTGTTACTTAGCAGATGGCTAATAGTACTGTACCATAGATGCCTTTGTGAAGAACCGATTGTTACAAATTCCTCTGAATAGCTTCAAACTTTCTTCCAGTCGATTCTGTAAGGGAAACAAATCCGGTTACAGCATTTTTAATTGACAGAACCACAAATGGTAATTTCTTAAATACATTGTTTCTATCCATGAAATATGGTTCTTCCTTATTTTAGCATGGTAGTTTGAGTCAATTATTGTCTATAATGTTATACTGAACCATGAAAATAGCAAAATACACTGTATACCTAACTGCAATATTTAGGAAGCTAAAAAAAATTTGTTTAACAATGGTAATTTT
The DNA here is from genome assembly GCA_029339505.1 of Unio delphinus. Lineage (NCBI taxonomy): Eukaryota > Metazoa > Mollusca > Bivalvia > Unionida > Unionidae > Unio > Unio delphinus. Next base: position 84,590 of record JAQISU010000098.1, read on the forward strand.
AGACAAAGCTTTAACTTGCCTATTTCAATCTATATTGCTATACATTGGAATCATTTTGATCATGGGAGTCATAGTGGTATAACACTGCTGTATATAGTTGTTATACACTGGAATCATTTTGATCATGGGAGTCATAGTGGTATAACACTGCTGTATATAGTTGTTATACACTGGAATCATTTTGATCATGGGAGTCATAGTGGTATAACACTGCTGTATATAGCTGTTAGACATTGGAATCATTTTGATCATGGAGTTCATTGTAGTATAACACTGCTGTATATATTGCTATACATTGGAATCATTTTGATCATGGGATTCATAGTGGTATAACACTGCTGTAGATAGTTGTTATATATTGAAATCATTTTCATCATGGGGTTCATAGTGGTATAACACTTATTGCTTATAAGCAGAGTCCAACTGCAAGCAATACAGACCCAGATCTACTAGCACATACTGAGCCAGCAGATCTGTGTCTGTGTAGTTTGTTCGGAGTAGTCAGTATGAAAAACATCACAAACCCTAATTTGCATGTGCATTATGCTATGGCAGACCTGGACTACTGCTGTTTTCAGTTTGACTTGACGTATGAGTAAGCATATACAGTGAATCCAAAATAAAGAATAATGTTATAATGAAGCACAAAATAATGAGGGAGAGCTGTACATCATAATAAAATTCATAATGAAACCTGTTTTCTATATGGAATGTGTGTTCAATATATTCTATTAAATCTGATTTTATGTTCCACAAGTTAATATCAAACAGCATGTACAATACAATTTATAATGTACATAGATAATTTAATATTTAAATATCAAGATAACAAAATGTATTCAAGATCTTACGAAAACATTAGCATTTATGACCTGCCATAAATCTGTCATGCTGAATTTCTGCTTCAAAAACTGATGTTATCTTAATTATTGAATCATGCTAAAATTAAATTCACTCATCAGCATATACTTTCCATTTTATCTATAATCAATAAACTTCTATTGAATTAGTGAGTATACTTTCCCCAGTATTCAATTATCTGCTTGGAGACAGATATTCAACGAGGAGCAGTGCAAGAAAATGCACACTAACCATTATACCTTTTTAACTGATTCTGGTTTACTTGCACCCATAGCTATGAAAAAATAAAAAATTTAAAAAATAATAATGCTTTAAGATTTCACAAGAGATCGTCTGTATGGACACCTGCCCATAAACAACAGAACTGTGTGGTCGAATGAGAGTAGGAAGCTTGCTGTACATACTTGCATAAAAGTCCAATGAGAGTAGGAAACTTACTGTACATGTTTGTATACAAGCCCGATGAGAGTAGGAAGCTTACTGTACATACTTGTATACAAGTCCGATGAGAGTAGGAAGCTTACTGTACATACTTGTATACAAGTCCGATAAAAGTAGGAAGCTTACTGTACATATGTGTATACAAATCTGATGAGAGTAGGAAGATTACTGTACATACTTGTATACAAGTCCGATGAGAATAGGAAGCTTACTGTACATGTTTGTATACAAGTCCGATGAGAGTAGGAAGCTTACTGTACATACATGTAAACAGTCTGATGAGAGTAGGAAGCTTACTGTACATACCTGTATACAAGTCAATGAGAGTAGGAAGCTTACTGTACATGCTTGTATACAAGTCGATGAGAGTAGGAAGCTTACTGTACATGCTTGTATACAAGTCTGATGAGAGTAGGAAACTTACTGTACATACTTGTATAACTGTCCAATGAGAGTAGGAAACTTACTGTACATACTTGTATAACTGTCCAATGAGAGTAGGAAACTTACTGTACATACTTGTATAAAAGTCCAATGAGAGTAGGAAGCTTACTGTACATCCTTGTATACAAGTCTGATGAGAGTAGGAAACTTACTGTACATACTTGTATAAAAGTCCAATGAGAGTAGGAAACTTACTGTACATACTTGCATACAAGCCTGATGAGAGTAGGAAGCTTACTGTACATGCATGTATACAAGAAAGACCCAATTGAAAACAGTACTGACCTGAATATACCCCTGCATAATGCACTGATCAACTAAATTCATTTTAATTAATCTGTAGAAGAAAAAATTATACCCTGATCTGCCAGTATATAATAATATTGGTAGCTATATCCAGGTTATATTAAAATATATACAGCAAGGTTAGGTATGGGTTAGGTTACATTAAAGTATATACAGCAAGATCAGGTATGGGTTAGGTTATATTCAAGTATATACAGCAAGGTTAGGTATGGGTTAGGTTATATTCAAGTATATACAGCAAGTTCAGGTATGGGTTAGGTTATATTCAAGTATATACAGCAAGGTTAGGTATGGGTTAGGTTATATTCAAGTATATACAGCAAGGTTAGGTATGGGTTAGGTTATATTAAAGCAGATACAGCATGGTCAGGTATGGGTTAGGTTATATTAAAGCATATACAGCATGGTCAGGTATGGGTTAGGTTATATTAAAGCATATACAGCAAGGTCAGGTATGGGTTAGGTTATATTAAAGCATATACAGCAAGGTCAGGTATGGGTTAGGTTATATTAAAGCATATACAGCATGGTCAGGTATGGGTTAGGTTATATTAAAGCATATACAGCATGGTCAGGTATGGGTTAGGTTATATTAAAGCATATACAGCAAGGTCAGGTATGGGTTAGGTTATATTAAAGCATATACAGCATGGTCAGGTATGGGTTAGGTTATATTAAAGCATATACAGCAATGTCAGGTATGGGTTAGGTTATATTAAAGCATATACAGCAAGGTCAGGTATGGGTTAGGTTATATTCAAGTATATACAGCAAGGTCAGGTATGGGTTAGGTTATATTAAAGCATATACAGCAAGGTCAGGTATGGGTTAGGTTATATTAAAGCATATACAGCAAGGTCAGGTATGGGTTAGGTTATATTAAAGCATATAAAGCAAGGTCAGGTATGGGTTAGGTTATATTAAAGCATATACAGCAAGGTCAGGTATGGGTTAGGTTATATTAAAGCATATACAGCAAGGTCAGGTATGGGTTAGGTTATATTAAAGCATATACAGCAAGGTCAGGTATGGGTTAGGTTATATTAAAGCATATACAGCAAGGTCAGGTATGGGTTAGGTTATATTAAAGCATATACAGCAAGGTCAGGTATGGGTTAGGTTATATTAAAGCATATACAGCAAGGTCAGGTATGGGTTAGGTTATATTAAAGCATATACAGCAAGGTCAGGTATGGGTTAGGTTATATTAAAGCATATACAGCAAGGTTAGGTATGGTTTAGGTTATATTAAAGCATATACAGCAAGGTCAGGTATGGGTTAGGTTATATTAAAGCATATACAGCAAGGTCAGGTATGGGTTAGGTTATATTAAAGCATATACAGCAAGGTCAGGTATGGGTTTGGTTATATTAAAGCATATACAGCAAGGTCAGGTATGGGTTAGGTTATATTAAAGCATATACAGCAAGGTCAGGTATGGGTTAGGTTATATTAAAGCATATACAGCAAGGTCAGGTATGGGTTAGGTTATATTAAAGCATATACAGCAAGGTCAGGTATGGGTTAGGTTATATTCAAGTATATACAGCATGGTCAGGTATGGGTTAGGTTATATTCAAGGATATACAGCAAGGTTAGGTATGGGTTAGGTTATATTAAAGCATATACAGCAAGGTCAGGTATGGGTTAGGTTATATTAAAGCATATACAGCAAGGTCAGGTATGGGTTAGGTTATATTAAAGCATATACAGCATGGTCAGGTATGGGTTAGGTTATATTAAGCATATACAGCAAGGTCAGGTATGGGTTAGGTTATATTAAGCATATACAGCAAGGTCAGGTATTGGTGTACCACTATTAAGGAAATTTTAATTTTACATCAGTAATCTTTTAAGACTCACCACGGTGGCATCTTCAAGTAAGCACATGTCATAAGCACTTAGGGCCATTACATACAGCACTGCCTTGACATCATCAAAACAATTTATCCACTTCCGGCGCTCAGATCTCTGACCTCCAACATCAAACATTCTGTAATACATCAAACAAGTATGATACATATTATACATACAATACAGATATGATACATACAATGCAGATAGGATACAATGCATTGGATACATACAATATAGATACAAACAATACATATATGTAACAAGATATCATACAATACATTTGATACATAAATTATAGATGATACATACACTGCAGATATATATTCAATACAGATATGATACATATAATTTGGATATGATAGATACAAATGAGATATAATACATACAATACATATATGATACATATAATACAGATATGATACAATACAGATATGATACAATACAGATGTGATACATACAATACAGATATGATATGTGTGATTATATATGATACAGCATAACCTAATTGATACCAGTAAAAAAAAAATAATTCTGGACTAACAAAGGTACAAATTCAACTCCAAACATAAAATTAAATGCGTTTATTTCCCTTTTTGATTAAAAAATTATATATTTTACAACATATGTCCTGCTTCCTTGAAGTTCATGGCAGACAGTTTCCACTATGGGAAACAGTTTCCACTAATTTTCATTTATATAAAAGAAAAACCAAAATCTCCTTTAATTATCTAATTATATAACTTCATCCTCCTTTAATTATCTAATTATATAACTTCATCCTCCTTGAGGGAAATGTATTTTTTTTTAAAATAGGGACTGAGCCTATTCATGCATGTTAGTATTTATAAGTGCAATGTCATACAATTCAGCTAATGTCAAAATAGGCCTTGAATTTGGTGTGTGAATAAAATAAGCTACAATAAGTGAATTAAGCTTTAAAAATTTAGAATCCTCTTCTGTGAAGTAGGATAAGGTATTGGAGCTATTGGGCTGAAGTGCTGGGAATAAGAGAAACAATAGCTGAACAAACTCAAAAACTGCATTATCGCTAATCATTAATCTACCTGAAAATAGCACCATTGATTCTGAAGCAAGTTTCTATTATTCCCGTTGTTCTGACTCGGGCCCTCAGAACATCTACCTCCGACGGAATGAATTTTGGTGAAATTATCCTGTCCATATTCTCAAAGTAGCTAAAAAGAGAAAGAGACAGCACTCTCTGAAATGGCACAAAATATATAAAAGGTATCTAGCTAAAACCATTGTTTGCCACCACAAACTGTCAAATATTTTAAACATTTCTTCTGTCCTGAAAAACGCAGTTTAAAGAATACTTTGTTTTAAAAGAAACACATGTTTCAAACTAATAAAAGAATAAGTAGTTTATCTTGCAAACATAGTACATAGATGCATATGTGTTTTGCATAAAGACCGCTATACAATTAAAAATATAAATAATTTTGCATTCATTTCCAAACCATAAAGTATGTGATGACAACAATTCATACATACAATTGATACTCTTCATTAAAGTTATTATTCATAACAACATAACACATAAAGAACAAACATAAGAACGTAAAAATAAAGAACACATCTAAGACGTAACAGATAAAGAACCCATCAGATATAACTGATGAAGAACATATCTTAAGTCACAACAGACTGAGAAGTCATCTAAGACATAACAGACGGAGAACACATCTAAGACGTAACAGATGGAGAACACATCTAAGACATAACAGATGGAAAACAAATCTAGGACATAACTGATGGAGAACACATCTAAGACATAACTGATGAAGAACACATCTAAGACAACAGATGGAGAACACATCTCAGACTTAACAGATGGAGAACACATCTAAGACATAACAGATGGAGAACACATCTAAGACGTAACAGATGGAGAACACATCTAAGACACAACTGATGAAGAACATATCTAAGACATAACAGATGGAGAACACATCTAAGACGTAACAGATGGAGAACACATCAAAGACGTAACAGATGAAGAACAGACCGAAAACAAAACAGATGAAGAATATACTAAAACATAACAGATAAAGAACACAAATGCAACTTACTAAATTGCTGAATCATTAAGTTCAAACTCGTATCCCCTGGCAACAGCAATCCGTACCCCTTTATCCTGCCAGAGAGACTTGAGAGCAACAGACAGATGGGGGTGAATCGCATGCTTGGAATCAAAACTTGTATTGCACGTCAGGATATTCTGGGCATGGTACTGGTATTCATATAAACAAGGAAGGTAATCAAAGGATACATATTACTATGTCTATCAGCAATGAATATTAAAAAAATATCCGAATGAAAGAAAGAAAGAAATAAGTCTGAATTATGATAATGTATATTAACAGTGAACGATATTCTATACATGGTTCTGTCAATTCTAAGAAATTTACAAGGAAACTGATTGGTTAAAATGAAAAAAAATTATAGATTAAAGAAACAAAGCACATTATATAAATAAATGTAACTATTCTAATTCTGGAAATTGCATGATAACGATAAATGTAATGCATGTCATGACAACATATTAAACTATATCTACAAAGTATATCAGTATTTAGTTAAGGTCACAAAACTTCCAAGTCTTTGAATGTTAACAAAAAACATACAATAGCATATAAAATGTATTTCCTAAAATACCTTCAGATATACCTTACAACAAATAATATATATATATATATATATATATATATATATATATATATATATATATATATATATATGAGGCCGACCGAAACTAAATTTCTGGTTTCGGCCGAAAACGAAACCAGACCGAAAGTTAAAAATTGACTTTCGGCCGAAACCGAAACCGAAAGATAAACCGAAGTTGCCGAACACAAGATTTTTTAAAAAGGCCTGGGTCATGATGCAATGCCACACTAATTAAAAACGAATACAGAAGTAATCATTCAGAGCCTGCATTAAGGGAACTTCGCTAAATGTCAAATTGCCTAGCGCCGACTGACCGGCCGACAAACAGAGTAATAGACGCAGCACTAGCGTTGCATTCTGAAAGTTAAAATAGATCTTCGGATGATGACCGAAAGTCAATATCAGTTTCGGCCGAAACCGAAAGCAAACCGAAAGCTAACTTTTTGGCTTCGGCCGAAACCGAAGCTATGCCAAAAGTGGTCATTTGCCAACTTTCGGCGCCGAAACCGAAACCGAAACCGAATTTCGCTCGGCCTCTAATATATATATATATATATATATATATATATATATATATATATATATATATATATATATATATATATATATATATATATATTTCAGTCTTGACCTACACAGCAAAAAACTCTTAAATAATATCAATGACATCAGCATAACATCAGATTTTTTCATTAAAAAAGACCAAATTATTTCCTAGCAAATAAATTATTTAAATCTGGTGTGCGATAAAACAATTTTGAGATTTAATTCCAATCTGAAATTGAATTGTCTCACCTTGTTTTTAGGATTTTCCAAATTGATCCTCAACAGACCCATTCCTGTCAAAACATACTTCATGGAACTGACTAGATTGTCCAGTACTGCTGGCTGTAAAGAAAAGTTAAACAAATATGAATGCAGAGAACTGTTCACTAAACCTCTCCAGTGGTGTGCGCCTCAGATGCGGGGGATCGCAGGTTCGAAACCCAGCCGAGCCCTTCCAAAGATTTATAAAAATGGTACCAACAGCTGAATCACTAGCCGCTCAGCATTAAGAGATTGGTGTTAAAGGAACTACATGTCTGCGGCATGATATCCCAGTGCTAGACAAATTGCCGCACTACAGACATCGTAGCGATATAACTTAAAAATTGTAGCTACACACAGTATTTGATTTGTATCATATATACACAAAGTTCTTCCAACTTATAGTATATATTCTGCATGGTTCAGTTTACCCTATTTCTGTGATCTAGTGGGTAAAGCAGACCGTAAAGGGACATGATGCTACATGTCTACAGCGCATGCCCCAGCGCTTAGACGTCACCTTAAACTGCCACACTGCCGACACCGCAGCGATATGACCGAGAAATGGTAAAGCTAAGTTTAAAAATCCAAATCAAACACACGCACACACACTTCTTCACGGGTATCAATATTGTTTCGTTTAATAATTAAATTATCTAACTTAGATTTCAAATTCTTCCTATTTGAAGTTGACACATTTTATTTGCATTTATCTCAATTTCAAACATATCTGCTAATCCCTGTATTTCACCTGCCATAGGGAATGAGCTAATCCTAATTCTAGTGTATAAAGCCGACAACCAACAACATAATCCACTGTTCATACCAGTAAATTCACTACTACCTTTATCAAGGTATTTTCGTCCAAATAAATTTGTGATTTTTAGTTCTTAAGAAGAAAAAAAATCTAACAGTATATAACCATTGTTATTGCCAGGTCCAAAATCTCAGGACTAACTGTAATCTTGCAATCACTAATGCAATCAGTTACATTCGAGTTTAAAATCACATCATACAAGATAGTAACAGTCTCGAAAGGCAACATTTCCCAGTTTCAATCATGTGATCATTTAACCCGTGTATCGCGTGCAAATCAATCAGGTATTGATGACTGGAGCCCTCTGGTACAAACAACAGAATATAAATAAAAATATAAATCTTTATTGATATAAATACATTTTAAATTATCTCGAATTGATTGTCATTAGTAAGGGATTATACCCTTCTCCACCGTCTACCATTTTTGCAAGTATTTTGGTGAAGTAAAAACCAACCAAAAGTTTTAACAGTGGTGAAAATTCTGATATTGAATTAACCACTCTAACTTATTATGTGCTTGTATGTACACCATGTAATTATTTACTTTAGGTACATACTGTTATCATTCACTTTAGGCACATTCTGTATTATTTACTTTAGGTACAGGCTGTAATCATTTACTTTAGGTACATGCTGTAATTATTTACTTTAGGTACATTCTGTAATTATTTATTTTAGGTACATTTTGTAATTATTTACTTTAGGTACATACTGTTATCATTCACTTTAGGCACATTCTGTATTATTTACTTTAGGTACATTCTGTATTATTTACTTTAGGTACATACTGTAATTATTTACTTTAGGTACATGCTGTAATTTTATTACTTTAGGTACATGCTGTAGTTATTTATTTTAGGTACATACGGTTATTCACTTTTAGCACATTTAGTATTTATTTACTTTAGGTACATGCTTAATTATTTACTCAAGGTCCATGCTGTAATTATTTACTTTAGATACGTACTGTTATCATTTACTTTAGGTACATACAGTCATTATTTACTTTTGGTACATGCTGTAATTATTTACTTTAGGTATATGCTATAATTGTTTACTTTAGGTACATATTGTCATTATTTAATTTAGGTACATGCTATAATTATTTACTTTAGGTACATAATGTCATTATTTAATTTAGGTACATGCTGTAATTATTTACTTTAGGTATATGCTATAATTGTTTACTTTAGGTATATGCTGTTATTATGTAAATGAGGTATACGATGCAATTATATACTTTTGGTACATGCTGAAATTATTTTATCTCAAGTACCGTTATAGTTTATGGCCTGAATAGCATACATACATACATACATACATACATACATACATACATACATACATACATACATACATACATACATACATACATACATACATACATACATACATACATTATTGAATTGCGGCTAGCTCCGGGTACCTAGTGGTTAGAGCGTCAGCCTCGTGGGTTCAATCCCCGGTCTAGTCATACCAAAGATTTACAAAAATGGTACTAACGGCATCAAGATACTAGTGTTAGGACTGGTCGGCCTGGTGTCAGGATAATGTGACTGGGTGGGACATCACATGTCTGCACCATGATGCCCCGGTGCTAGACATCACTGTAAACTGCTACACTGCAGACATTGTAGCAATATGACTGAAAAATTGTCAAAGCTCGTTAAAAATCAATCACACACACGAGCACGCGCGCTGAATTGCGTTTATATAAATCCAGTGGGTTTGTGCATAGCTTTCAGTATTTAATTCCACTTGCCTAGCGAACCAGTTCTCAATTATCTCAAGCCCTGAACGTTCAACATAGTTTCATCCAAGCAAGAGCACATGGCTGAGTAAATCAGGGCGCTGCTGCGCGAGAGTTAAGTGATAAGTACTGTTATTTGCTGCATATGTTCGTTTCTGGTTTCATACAGATTTCAACTCTGTATGTGTACATAATTTACATAAAGAGAGGGAATAAGAGGGAATATATTGATTTTTTTAAAAAGTAAAATTGGACAGAGTAATAGACAAGTGTTATCTCGTTACATATGGACGTTAAAAAATGATTACAGTCATTTAAAATGGAAAATTAACTATAAATTGGATTCACTCGAGATACATGGAAACGGAAGAACTGAAATTACTTGAGATATACGGAGACTGGACACTGAAATCTGTTCAGATCAATGAAGACTTGACACGGAAATAACTTCAGACATATGGAAACCGGACACTGAAATTTGCCGGAAAACACGCTTCCATATAACGGACATTGAGGACAACAATCCCCTACTCTTCGCTTTATTTTCATATTCAACATCACCGCAGTGGGTGAAACCAAAATGAATGTCTATACAATTTTGATTTTTTTTTTTTTTTTTTTTTGGGGGGGGGGTAGGGGGACATGAAGGAGGTTCATGGGGGTGACACAATGAGTGAGCGACACCAACCGTAGTGACGCCACTGATCTGGTGCTTTCGGCGAACAACTTTCTCTGAGCTGTAATTGTCGACAGAAACTTCGAAATACTTAGCAAGTTAATACCTGTGTTTTCCATTGCCGATCAAGAATCTCTCTCTCTCTCTCTCTCTCTCTCTCTCTCTCTCTCTCTCTCTCTCTCTCTCTCTCTCATAAACGTTTTCTATGAAAGGTGGGATGATTATTAACATAACAATAATGCCATCACATAATCACATGTATAAAACGTGTACCATTCCCAAACTGCTAATATAGAGTGGAACCTGTATAGCTCTTAACCAACGGAAGTAACTGTCAGTTGAAATACTGTCAAATTTACACCAGGAAAACTCAATGCATTACCCGGGTTTCATATCAGTTTTAAAGTACATACCTGCTTACAAGACTGACAATTTGTTTTTCTCATTCTCATCTCATTGCAATGTCAAAGTGATTTCCGCATAAATGGATATCCAAATGACCAAGCTTTTTACGTACCTTGATTCAGAATGACAGGTGTTAAATTATTACCTGCATCTTGTGTAATTGTGTAATTTTACGGGCTCTAGATTTTAATTCCGTGAGGAAGTTTATAATGTAGGAACTAGCTAATACATATTTAAAAAATAGTAAGAGACATTGTTTGTCATACTAATTTGTGTATGATTTAACATCATGTTACTTTTATCTGCAACTTGTCAGGCTTTACACTTAGTATAATAAATCATGTTCCTAAACATTGAAATAAACTGACATTGTAACCGTGTATCCAAGTATGGGAAGATTTTTTTAATGCTTAGGTTCTTTTTTAATAAATTAAAAAAGGATTTATCTCTTGTCTTTTTCAGCTACTCTGTCATGGGCGCCCGCGTATGGGCAAATAAATGGGTGTGGGTTGGGATGTATTTACTCCCCATCCCCCGATTTCACCTCTAAACATGTTTTGGCTTACATCCGTAAAATTTAATAGCTAAAATATACATTTCTGCCTCCATTCCTTAAAATTTTGCGGGTGCACACGAAATCTTAATAGTTGCATTTTGTCGATTTACTTTTCAAAGGTTAACTGCAATATATGTATTTTACAGCTGGAAGTCTCCCACGGATTATGATTCAGTGCTATGCTGCAAGAGCTATCCCAAAAGTAATGTTGCTCACACTTATACGCAGCTTTCATCCAACGGAAGTAACTATCAATAAAATCTTGGCTCTTATTAACATTTGAAAAGATCAGCCATATATCCAGTTATTCAAATAATTTTGTTTTCAAAATCCTTCTCAGGTACTCCAGGCGTTTGCAATTACCACCTATCCTGTAGTACAAAAATACCCACCCAAACATACTATTTTCACATCCGTTATTAGCTTACAGAGATTTTCAAAGCGATGCTCTCATGCAGAAAATCCGTATCCTGTCCTACACTTTAGTGTTTCCTAATATGATGCCACAATATCATTTTGACTGGATCATCGCTACTCTGACTTGTTAACATAGCATATAACATACGTGATGAAAAGTCATCTGTTATTTTTAATTAATTAATAATTAATTAATAATAATTAATAATTAATTAATTTCAGAAGTTTTACGTTATACAGCTATGATTTAAGCACATTTCCAAATTAGCATTAAGCTTTTTAGTGTAAACTACATCTTATACCCTCTTTCAACAAATCCAAACAATGTAATGGCTAAGGTATGCTTTTAATGATTAAACTATGCCAAACTGTATAATTTTGTAACATAATTACGTTTTTTTTAACCCAGGGAGTCGTGAAAAACTTAATTATCAACCCACTAAATATTATTCCTTGTTGGTTTTTTCCGTATCCCACATCAAAACATATCACGTGGAATTACGCACGCGCGCACCCCCACCCCCCAAGAGTTGTTTATATGGCCATGTTCAAGGGAAATAGCGGTATAAACCTGCAATATATAGCCAAACGTCATGCTGGCAAGTCCAAATCTCCATTTTTAACTGACTTCTAATGTATCTACGTCTATGTATGTTACTTGCTTGCTCTTTCTTACTTTCTCATCACACTTCAGGACAAAAAAACTTTTCAGTTTTGCCTCAATCTTAGATCTTTTCATCTAAAATACATTAAAATGTTTTGATTTAGTAAAGTTTGCAAAATACATGAACCGTTAGTTTACCACTGGACAGACAAGGTACATTTTTTCTTCTTCATACAATCCTGGAATGGAGACTTATAAAATAAATAGTTTTGCATCCAACCTGACCAGATACAGAACATTTGTTTTCTTCAGAACATGTGACCGGTATAGTATATTCGGATCTATTAATCACAACACTATACAAAATGTCATTCGTTACACAAACTCGACAGAAATCGCATTTTTCCAAATACATAATTGTTTGTATGTACATTCGTTTTGTGGTTTGTGGGTTCAACCCCGTAAAGATGAACCGATCCACGAGAAACTACTGGCAATATTTGTCACATACCCACATTGGCTGAATCTGACCCTTTTTGCCCATTTCAATACAATACCCAGCTGTAATGAACGTAGACCAATGTCGCACTTGTCAAAATATGAATGGGCTTATTTATAATTGTGAATGTGCTGATAATCAGCAAAACCGATACTGACGGACCCTGTGAGTAAGAAATACTGTTGTCAGGTAGGAACCATCACCTGTTCTAAAGATGTGCTTGATTTGACAACGACGACGAATTAATGTGCCAACTCTAAAGAAAGAATCCTCCCCCGAAACTGTAAGATCACCGACACCGTACACATCAAAGATTATCTGACGTATCGAAAGTAGACATTTAGTGGCTTTTCGTAAGGGACAAAGTGGATTTTTATTACCTAGTTTCCGGCTTTCAGAAACTGGCTAATGTAGTAAAACATTTGAAAAGATAACAAAGCCTTGGTCCACCTTGTTGATGTGTAACAATAACTCTTTCTTTGGTTTGCAATAAAAAGTTAGATTAAAATCGTTTTGGACACTCTAGTTTACTAATATAAATCATAAATGATGAAACCATTACAACGTACTGAATGAAACTAAATGTTACATTTTTCAAAGTAATTACATGTATTTGTATCACAAAAAATAACTGAAATAAAATGTATGTTTCAACCTATATTGCAGTAAAAGGAAAAGAGTTTACATTAATCTGTAATCTGTGTGTGTGTGCATATATATATATATATATATATATATATATATATATATATATATATATATATATATATATATATATATATGTATATATATATATATATATATATATATATATATATATATATATATATATATATATATATATGTGTGTGTGTGTGTGTGTGTGTGTGTGATTTGGATTATAAACGTAGATTTTTTTAAAAATTCAGTCATATCACTACGATGGGGCTGCAGTATGGCAGTTTATAGTCAAGTCTAGCACTGGGGCATCGTGTTCCACACAGTCACATTATCCTGACACCAGGCCGACCAGTCCTAACCTCTTAATGCTATCACCAAACCAGGCAGCTGTTAGTACCATTTTATAAGCCTTTGGTATGACTTGGCCAGGGATTGAACCCACGACCTACCATATCCGAGGCGGACGTTCTAACTAATAGGCAACCGATGCTATCTACACTCAGTTTGTTCAACCAAGGCTACATTTAGGTCAGTGGCGTAGCTAGGTATACGTATATGCCTTAAAACACAAAAACACACTTTATTTTAAATTTCTAGGCGAGAAAGTTCACTATACCTTGGCCCCCTGATCGTGCGTGCATCGGGAAAATGATTAGTTGTGACCTTCGAGATGACTACTTGCTCAAGCTTTGGAAAGATTTATGAACTGAAAACAAAACTCCACTGAACATTCAGTAAATTAGTATTACATATGGTATTTTGATATAAATTGCTTTCAGAATTTTCTTGGTGCTCTTCTGTAAAGTTTTAAAAGGAAAAAACGTGTATATTTTTAATGTTGTTGTGAGTGTATTGGGTGCATAATTAATCTAAGGTTTTAAAATATATAGTAGTCTTCAAAATACAGCATAATCTTGTTAAAAAAAGAAGATCCGTAGCACATGATGTCATAAACCCGCCCGTTGGATCAACAAATATACGTTGTAATTATGAGCATTTGTAGGTGCACCTATGTGAAAACGAAAATTCGTAGAGCCAAATAACTGTTTATAATCTCTTATAAATCGGATTAAAATGGAGACTGCATTCATCCAGATCTGCTATCGCATAATACGCCGGCAGGTCTCGATCTGTGCAATTCGTTAGGAATATATGCGGTATATATTAGCAGTGATATTACAATAACACGTATCAACAATGTTTTTCATAAGGAGACACATAAACATGCCCTGCACCTCTATATTGTTGACAACACGTACCATCTCATGGCACAATGATAGTTTCCACTAGTACTGGAGAGTGAGTAACGTCAGATTTATCTCTCGACAACACATTCAAGGGATATGCGAAAAGTTCAGAATATGTTGTTATAATAGTTTTGTTTCTTTCACAGGTCAATAAATGTAACGCCAATCAACATACAAAAGAACGTTCTATATAATGGTTTGTAGCCCACATGTGCAGCATCTCGGGTATGTATGTATGGAAGGATACTCTCTTGTTGATATCAATACCATCGTGGACAGATGTTATGGATGGGTACTCTCCCACTGATAACAATACCAACTTGAACAGTAATAATTGATGGATAGTCTCTTACCGATATCAAGACCAGCTTGGACAGTGGTTATTGATAGGTACTCTCCTAATAATAAGAATACCAACTTGGACAGTGGTTATGGATAGGTACTCTCCTGCTGAAAAAAATACCAACTTGGACAGTGGTTATTGATAGGTAGTCTCCTACTGATAACAATAACATTTTGGACAGTTGTTATGGATGGGTAGTCCCCTACTGATATCAAGATCATGTTGTTGTTGTTCTTCATGGGTTTAAAGCCATATTTTTAGAACAATATAGGGTATACTCGAACCCATGCAGACAGAAGTGAAATGGCAATGATCGGTAAGATTGAGCGCTTAAGAGGACTCGGCCACTCGAGGCGTCGATATCTAGATCATTCGGGATAAAAGTATGGATGTAATTCTCTGTAATATCAGACAATTATGTGGTTGTTTAATTGTTTTAATAATAGTCGCGATTTCATGGTTCTTTACTCTCTTTGTGGAAGACCTTTTCTTTCGATTTGTGAGAGGAAAATAATTGGTGTGATGACAGCAATTGACGGAGCTGCTTAATACACGGTGGAAGATATTTCTATTAACAATGGCAATAACTCGTCAGCTGTTTTTAAAATACTGAGAAATTATTTGAAGCTCAAAAAGGTTTGTACAAGATGGGTCCCTCATTTGATGAAGGCTTATTAAAAAC
Organism: Unio delphinus; assembly: GCA_029339505.1. Classification (NCBI taxonomy): domain Eukaryota; kingdom Metazoa; phylum Mollusca; class Bivalvia; order Unionida; family Unionidae; genus Unio; species Unio delphinus. The sequence goes on from JAQISU010000098.1 coordinate 100,653, forward strand.
AGACTCAAATTGAAATCGCCAAATCGATACTTGCCAAACACATTTTTTTTTAAAAAGTGTTCAGTGACGTTTGAATAAAATTGTTCACAGGTGATCAAATATGGATTTACGTTCTGAATCCGACTAAAAAGAAAATAATAGTTTGGTTTGGAGAAACTGAGCTGAGATCACAAACTGTTCGGATGAGATATTTTATACGCGTTATTTTCAACAGGAAATGACAAATCATCTAGGCACATATACCCAACTCGTCTAGTGTAACCAGAAATTGTTATGCGTCTCAAGTGTTGCCCAAAAATTGTGGAACTCTACCAACCAATTCTTCCGGCCACCGGCACCCGAAATATGGAATGCTACGAAACCATCCTCCTAACCACCGGTACCCGAAATATGGAACGTTACCAAACCATCTTTCCAACCACCGGCATCCGAAATATGGAACGCTACCAAACGATCCTTCCAACCACCGGTACCCGAAATATGGAACGCTACCAAACGATCCTTCCAACCACCGGTACCAAACGATCCTTCCTGGTACTGATACCCGAAATATGGAACTCTACCAAACGATCCTTCCAACCACCGGTACCCTAAATATGGAACGCTACCAAACGATCCTTCCAACTACCGGTACCAAACGATCCTTCCTGGTACTGATACCCGAAATATGGAATGCTACCAAACGATCCTTCCAACCACCGGTACCCGAAATATGGAACGCTACCAAACGATCCTTCCAACCACCGGTAGCAAACGATCCTTTCTGGTACTGATACCCGAAATATGGAATGCTATCAAACGATCCTTCCTGGTACTGATACCCGAAATATCCACCTACTCCACGACAAGAATCGACGCATAAATCCGCCTTAGAGGCAGAATTCCTGAAGGAGCTTAGTTTTCATACACCATATAGCCTTGATTTAGCTCAATAAGATTCTTGGTTGAATGCCGTCTTTAAAGATTTGCTGTAAGACAGACAATTAAAATGCCGACATGTGATTGGAAATGCAGTATCCCATTGTATGAACAAATTACCAAAGCGTGAACAAAAAAGGCAATTAAATTAGTTAATCAGACTGGAAAAAGTGTAGAGATTTATGGCGTATACGCTGAGACGATGCACTAACGTTCAGCTCACTAATATACAGCTTAATTTTACAGGGCACTCATATTCGGAATTTTTTTTCAATATCCCTCGCATATATTGATCATTTTGTATCCAAATGAAAACGGGATTGTCTAAACATTATACTCATGAATAACATTGCACTTTTAAGAAAGGAATGATCCATTCTGTGATATTTTAATTGTTGATTTCATGACGGTCAGATAAAGTTGAGTGGACTGCAGTTACATTGTTAGAGTATATGAAAGCTAGTCCTTCATAGGCGCAAAACCTTTAACTATACAAAGTCTCTGAATCCTTGAATTTCATTTTCAAAACTCACTTTGTCCAAACACCTCATGAAAAACTCAAGGTAATATATACGGGCTCTGAATTTAAACTCTGAAATTCAAATCTTACAAGCCATATCATCTCAAAGTTGCTGGCCTCACGTGATTTTAAATCAATGAGGCAATAAACCAAACATATACTTAAAGCGTGGAAAGGTGATAGTGTTGTGTCAGATCATCAATCTAAATGAAATGAAGTGCTGTAAAATGAAGCATATGATTAAATGACCCTTATACTGTTTCATTCCACTGACTATTTTGAATTGGTGGAGACACATAAGCATACCCTGCGCCTCTATATTGTCGTTTACCAAATACAAAGCATAATCATAATCGATGTTCTTCTTTGATCTAGGTGACAAGTGTTTGGAGTGTGCAGATGTACAACTTCATGGGCAGTCAATGTGACAAAAGATAACACCTAAGAACTTATTTCTTTGTCTTTGTCAATGCATGTATGGTTATCTCAGATTATAGTTAACTCCAGAGCCCTTCATCATCTTTCAATCATGTTGTCCGCTCTTCGAATGGTCATAGTATATCCACTTGTGTTGACTTTTTATCAGATTTGTATGTCCATTGATAAATCCGTATCAATTTTACTGTACAGCCAATTTTGCACATACCATGCCACGGCTTAATGCCTTATTGCATTATTATTACACAGCCCACTGCCCTGCTGCCACATTATGCCATGGCTTCCAGTCTTAATGCATTATTATAACAGCCCTCTACATTGTTGAATTATTATGGCACAATATTGTCGGAACATCCCTTCAGGTTAAGGTTGCCATATGTACGACGCAATTCACTTTCATGGTTCCCGTGTACGAACAGCTTCATGTTCATGTATATCAATGCTATACTGAATTTAATTCCAATTTAACTGTTTTTATGGCATATTGATGCACTAAGGAATATTCTTGTTCAATGATATTTCTTTTTTTTTATCAAAAAGTTAGTATCAGAAACAAACGAGAGAGAAAAAACCCGATTAGAAATGCAACTATATCAAAAATTTGCTATGCTAATATCAAGCCACGAACCTGAATATACATGAATGTCACGTTGTAAGGATTAATCAGATTTCAACATGTAAATGTTAGATCCTGAGGCTAATAATTTCGCGCCGTCATAATGTATGAAGGTCAATTCGGCCAACAACGAAGTGTCAAGCCCGTTAATTGACATGGACATAAAATTCGTAACTGGCCGTATTATGGGCAGCCAGTTACATAAGTATTGCGATTACATGTTTCACAGGTAAGTGATAGAATTCTGTTTTCGGATCAAAGGAACATCAAGTGGGGTTCGTAAAACCACCCTTGACAGACAGTCTGGAGAGGGCAGTGTCTGATAAATATATGAATCAACATCCACTCGGAATTGAGCAAGGCGTGGCCAACATTAGAATCGCAAGCTTAAATCTATTTTTTTGAGAACTAAACACAAGTAGTCGCTAAAACCAGCTTGCGTGAATTTTACGGGAAGATAAACTACTCCAACATCATTCGAAATTGGTTGGAAACTCGTATTCTGGGAATTACAAGGAGCTTCTGTACAGGTCAGTGACTATTTGCTCGATTGTTGTAATATATTACTGCAAAGTAAGTGTATTTTAATTATTGCAGCATGTATATTTTAGTACGTAGAATTATCATTTTTAGGGTTTGATTCGTTCGTAGTGTTTGATATACATGCATATTTTAGGATATGAGGAATGTTAATGTAAATAATTAATATTGCCATTCGCTACAGGTTTAATTCGTAGTAACTTCATGTATTTATTAATTTGATATTATAGATTTGCAAATGTTGAATTGAATTATAAACTGTGTATAATGGTTGCAGCGTACAACATTAGTTGATAGGGATTTACCTATTTGTGTATACGTTGTAGGAGTATCATGTACAGGATATATCAGCGCATGGTTATGTTGATATCTGTGTACATTTTCTAGAAGTGTAATGTACATAAATGCGTCTGATTATATGATATTGTTCTGTATAATAAGAATGAGAATATCTTGTACACATATCAGGGAGAATGTGTATTTCTATGGGCTCGAATGCGTGACCCAAAAAAGGTAATTGCTTATCTGATGATATTGTTGTTTAGTGTGAGTTAGATAGCTAGGGGAATATGCTATGTTAATGTCCTTGTGTGTAAATACAGGAATGTTTTAGGGACCAGAGAAACTGTAGGAGACAGAGGGAATTACCCCAGTAAGTTGGTCCCGAGTCTCTGGGAGACAAAATAAAAGGAAGAAAGGAGACAGAAGTTAGGCGGACTGGAGAGAATGTATTACCAGACCAGAGAAAGATCAGACAGATGAGTAGGAACACAAAACAGGAGGAAAATCTATCACACTAAGTCAGATGATGAAATAGGCCGTGACTTGGTCGAGTGAAGGACGAGTGATAGCGTTTTAATTTGAATTTTATTTGAGAGATTACTGTTATTGAATGATATTAAATTGTCATTATTTGAATTTCACATTTTGTGTATTCATTAATTTAACTTTCGCCACCGCTGACTGGGGGCTTGGAGCTTTGCATCTCTCTATCATTACTTCAATTTCGGACTAAAACGAGCCACGGTGGGTCTTCTGTAATAAATTAAATAATATTGGGAGCACCCCACCCAAGCTAAATAAAGGGAAACCTCTACAATGCCCAAAGCCAGGGTGTATAAACACATTTTCAACTCGGGAAAACTCTTTTTTGGGACACGAGAGAAGTATGCAGTGGAAATGGAGTGGAAGAGCAGCGATGAATTAATTACATCATAAAATCAGCTTAACGGTCATGATTGCCTAGTCTGGTTATGATGCCATTTTGTTGGACAGCAAGTTCTGATTAAAATTATCCGTTGCTAGATAGCAAACTTTGCGAGCAGTAACATCGTATTTTCGGACTGCATCATTTCGTGAATAACTATGTATAACATGCCATAGGCTAAACAACCTTTCTTGTTAGTGGACTCTGAAGGGTTGTGTTTTTTTTTCTTTCTCTTTTTTTTTCACAATCTGGCTGGATTCCATGATACACTTACGTTCCACTGTCAACATATATTATTTAGCTGCTGGGAAACAGTGCATAGTTTAACATCGAGTACCAGTCTCGTCTATCTACGTTATCCTCGCACCCGGAAGGTTAGTGAGAGGAGAATGATAAGAGGAGATACGTGTTGACAGAAAAGTAACCCCGAGGTGAAATACATATGTGGATTGATCTGATAAAGATGCGCATTTAGTTAGTAAATGCCGATAATGAAAACAAAATACGCTTGAGGTCTAATATTTAGTGTATGCCACATTAGCCTTAGATTTCATTTATACTCTGGCAATTGTTGGCGTGTCACTTTGTATTAAAGTACTGACGATGAGTCTAGTTCCAACATCAAACCGACCAAATTCGCTTTGTTGGTCCTATACAATGTATAGTGTGATTTGTATCTCTACTGAACATCCATAAAAATGTAAATATCCAAACTGTCTTGCAAATCTTTCTTCAGTATCTCAACATGATACTAGCAAACTGTTGGACCGTAACAGAGTTGAAATACTATGATGCTAGTATATGTTTTGTCACTGTTTTATTGTGACTGTTTATGTTGTCGTAAAATCGATAAAGCATGGATAACAAGAGACTTATGTTGAGCATGGCTTTCGTTTTGTTACAAAGTACACAACTTTATCAACTGGGCCCTTCCTCCACCATGTATACTGACCGCCATGAATCACTGGTAAAAATGGCGTTAAATCCATAACAACACCAACAAATCTGAGTCTAATATGTTAGTAACGTCGTTTTTATTACAGGAAGAATTCCGGATAATATAACATGTGAATATAAATAAGTATATCAAAGTTGGAACAAGAATTCAAGCAACAGATACTTTCTACCTAAACAAACGTGATTTATGCGATATTTTATGTAGTTTATGAGACATCCTAATAAATAAATGTAGACCAGCCCTTGTTAGTTACTATTTATTTCAAAAGATCAATGTCATATGCACTAATTAAGATATATCATTCATTTCAGAACTTTTATATATATATATATATATATATATATATATATATATATATATATATATATATATATATATATATATATATATATATATATATATATATATGACATAAGTCAAGCCATATGTACAGCCAGGATTTTCCCCATATTTCCCACAGCCTTCGGGGACCTAGCCCTAATTTATAAATTAGGAGCTGTTCATAGCCCAATCCTTAACACAAACACATTGGCTTAGCATTGGAAATGGGGAATCCCAATCCGGGTACACCCCTCACCCTCTTGACAAATCAGTTCCTATAAGCTAAGAATGGAAAACTATTATGTCTGTCACCCGTATCTCTTGGGGTACCTATTAAATTAATAACGATCATATGTCCAATACGAGTGATGAGATTTCTCACGTTTATTACGCTAATTCATCACTAGTTACTTATATCAAGTGACACCTATGATATTGTTTGTTTAATCTAAGGTATTAGCTCTTTATACAAGTGTCCAAGACATTGGTCTTCATTTTAAACTCTGTTTTACTCCATTTAGTTCAAAGACTTGATAGTTTCTTGTTTTACGGTGTGTGTGTTTTCTACTCCATTCATTTCAAATTTCTTTCTTGTTTACTGTAAGTTAATTGAATTGCTATGTCAAAATAACAGTAAAAAATATTTTCCTTGAGGATATGTGAAATATTAGTAAGGACAAGTGATTTTGTGTCTCTGAGCACTGAATGGCATTGAATATATTAGATGCCCTAAATTAATACAGAACACGTGATAACAAATACACAACCAACGTTTCAGAAACTTGAATATGGCTATGAAAGCAATTACCAAACTAAATTGATCAAACTCTCTTCGAAATATTCAAGAATTAAAATGCATAATTAAATACGTAAATCACACACACACACACATATACACACACACACACCTATTGAGCAAATCAAGCACATGCATGATTGTGGCTTGATGATAGTTTATTTAGTTCAGTATGAACTTAAGAAACACTAGAAATACTGATCAAAACACTTTATTAGAAATTAATTCATTCTGTACACTACACGTAAAGTAAACTATTTTTCATAAAAACTGCCGCCTACAAGTTGTAAAACTATACAAGAGTCATGGTCGGACCTCTTTCCTTAGCTCAAGAGATGATATAGTATGTATTGAGCTATTTCTCATGTTTGGTAATGCATGTTTCATTTACAAATTTATTTTAAGATAAGGACCGGTACAAAACTATTTGGAATAAGTGAACATTTTTAATTATCAGTATTTTTGGATGATAAATTGAAGACGCTTCATTGCACTGTACTGTATTACTCACTTATAAGTTGAGTTTAACTGCAAACAGCATAGAACCCATCTACCGGCGTATGATGCGACGGCAGATCCTGCTATGTGCAGTTTGCAGTTGGATAGGGCTTACGAAGTGATACAGAAATGATAATTGTTGATGGATTGGTGATAAATGTAAATTATACAGCTCATGGCCTATACCGACATCATGGTTCACCTATGGTAGTTTATGCAGGTGTTTTCAAAATAATTTGCATTTTGTTCCGAAGTATTAAACATTCGAGAATGTAGACTTACTTGCATGGCTTGAAAACTACACTGCAGTGTCTGTACGGTGAAAGTTCTATGTAATGCATAAATCATAAACGTGGGTCAGGCTGACTAATGTTCTATTATTTATAGTGTCAGAGCAAATGTTACATTTTCAATACAAGTAAAGCGATTTCTTTAATTGTCAACAAAAAAATATATTGTGTTTGTTTTTGAGAAAAGAATGCGTTTTGAATGGTACTTAAATTTACAGACTATGTAAGAAGTTTTGTTATTTCCACAAAATTTACTGGTTTCTCCCAAAGAAAGATCATTATTTATTGGATCTTTAATTCATTGACCTACAAATCAACCAAAAGAACCCCACGAATATTAGAATTCCATTAAAGATATTGAAATCACAGAATTTATGGTCACACTTCTTCAAACAAAACATTTTGTATAAACAACACGAGAAAAAATTCAGCAGATAAACTGACTGCATAATTTGTTGCATACTGTAACTCACCTTAAAAGAAAGAAGCTCGTCCTTTGAGAACCCATCATTATGGATGATTTTCATCTGTTTGACCAAGGTGCTCTTTCCGCTTTCGGACGCTCCTGTAGAGACACAATTTAAAATAATCCTTTGTCATCATCATTCGGTATAAATAATGAATTAATTATATAATTTGAAAAACTAAATATTAGCATCTTTCCTATTCGATATAAATTGGCTACCCACAATATCTGACATTAAAAGAATCGACAGTTTAAAAAAAATAGATTTGTGTAATAATTAACATACTTTGAAAGAGATGAAGAAGTAATTAATTTTCTTCAACATTGGATTAAGTTAAGTGATACCTACAAACACTAATGTCAAAGATAAAAGCTATGCAAGATGGTAAAATTCTATCGATATTTGTATTATTGCAGCATATAATGCCGCACATACAGCCACATATAATACATCAAACTGCCACACGCAATATATCATACTGCCATACACAATATATCATACTGCCACACACAATACATCATACTGCCACACACAATATATCATACTGCCACACACACAATATATCATACTGCCACACACAATATATCATACTGCCATAGACAATATATCATACAGCCATAGATAATATATCATACAGCCATACACAATATATCATACTGCCACACACAATATATCATATTGCCACACACAATATATCATACAGCTATAGACAATATATCATACAGCCATAGATAATATATCATACTGCCACACACAATATATCATACAGCCATAGACAATATATCATACAGCCATATATAATATATCATACTGCCACACACAATATATCATATTGCCACACACAATATATCATACTGCCACACACAATACATCATACTGCCATACACAATATATCATACAGCCATATATAATATATCATATTGCGATACACAATATATTATACTGCCATACACAATGTATCATACAGCCATATGTAATATATCATACTGTCATACACAATATATCATACTTCCACACACAATATATCATACAGCCATAGTCAATATATCATACAGCCATATATATCATACTGCCACACATAATACATTATACTGCCATACACAATATATATAACAGCTATATATAATATATGATACAGCCATAGACAACATATCGTACAACCATATATAATATATCATACTGCGATACACAATATATTATACTGCCATACACAATATATATAACAGCTATATATAATATATGATACAGCCATAGACAATATATCGTACAACCATATATAATATATCATACTGCGATACACAATATATTTTACTGCCATACACAATATATCATACAGCCATACACAATATATCATACAGCCATAGACAATATATCATACAGCCATACACAATATATCATACAGCCATAGACAATATATCATACAGCCATACACAATATATTATACTGCCATACACAATATATCATACAGCCATAGACAATATATCATACTGACGCACACAATAAAACAACAAAACTAAATATGAGTGTGTAATTCGGTGAATTTTGCGACTCTTGCAAAAACATCAACAATTTGCTTGTGAAATTTTTAAACTATTCATACGGTATCATTTTTTCTTGCATGTGTTGTCATATAATAATTCACAGATTTTGTATTTAAAAAATCCCATTTCAACAAAATAATCTATGACGAAGGTAAAAAATAAAAAATAAAATATATTCAATAGCTGGCAGGTAAGCGGTCAGATTTTAATTAAAATGCCAATACCATGCGCGCAACTCTGTGAGTGTGTGTGCGTGCGTGCGTGTGTGTGTGTGTGTGTGTGATGAACCCAACAGTAGTTTTGAAATGGAGAATGTTTCGCGAGACTACTTGCATGCACGATATCTGGTAATAAGTCTACACAAGACTTACCGCAAATCCACATATAAAGGTGCATTCATTCCAGGCTTGAATAACTCCTAAATTTTATATCTAGAAGCTAATCTTGTGTACTGCATGTAATTCTGTTTGTAAAACACAGGTAAGACGCCAAAAGAACAATCCTAGCCAATCGCTTGTATGATGTGATTATAATAGCTTTGAAATACCAGATGATATCATATCAGAATATTTGGGTGCGGAAATGCCTTCAGGAATTTAAACATCAAACCAACGAGTTTCAAAATATTTAGGAAATATTTAGGAGCGTTTGAAGTGTACTTAGTGACGATAAGTTTCATCGTACTGTTAATTGTTCTATTATATAAAAAAAACTTATAAAGTCTTTCCTAAATCATTTTATGCAAAAATATTTTATATTTTACCATATTCCGTCACTGTACAGATCCAATGGCCTCTTTTATATGGCGGTTATACTCATCGATCCCGACCCACATTTTAAAAGCAGTAATATGTAATACATATATCGATAGGAAGAGGACTGTCAGCATGGCTCCCATCAACAGAATTTTAGCAAAGGACTAACGTATTAATGATCCCTAATCTTTCTTTATGACATTATGATGAGATTTTATACCTGTCAAAGTAAAAACAAAACAGAATCATTTTACATATTTTGTTTGAATAGGAACCTTGTTGAGAGAGTGGGGTGCTAATATACAGTATAAATGAGTGGACAGTGAAAAATGACACCCTTGGTTAAAAATCTTGGCCTGTGCTGTTTATCCTTAACTTGATATATGTTTGGCATATCACGCAACATCAACACAAATGAATCTGTCAAGGAAAACTGTTCCTCTGAGCACGTCTACTTACGGTGTATGCCAATTATGACCTACTTTATGTGATCCCTAGCCAAATATTTGTTTAAAACTTGAAGGATTTCATTAAACATCGTGTTTTAAACCGACGCGGATTTCGGGGGCGTATCTCATTCAGCCAATGAAAATTGTTTATGTTTACTCGAAAGCCTCCAATAATCGCAATGATGTATTACTTTATGTCGTCTCCTCGGCCATATTACTCTTACAAATTTCGGGAAATTTCCTGGGAAGTTCTCAAATTCTCAATACACAAGATACTAAACTATCAACTACTTTCTACTACTATAGCGGTACAACTACCATCTCTCAAATTCTGTACTTTTGAACTCCCCCACCCCCAATATGTTGTGGTAACTATGAATAGTGTTGTATTTCATGGAAATCAATTAACTCTTTCGTTTAGGCGTTATAAGGAATTTTTTTCATTAGTCCCTCGCTTCTCGGAGATCTCACATAACCATTCGAGATGTATGGTTGAACGAGATAGCTGTTATGAATACATTATCATAGTAAAAAAAACGACAACGGTGCAAAAAGTTTGGAAGTTCCCAGTACCCAAGATACTAAACCAATACTGATCAACAACTTTCTACTACCCGTAACGGCACAGCTATCTGCTCTCAAGTTCTTCATTTCTTTGAATTTTTACCCGAATCTGTTGTAATAACAATGATTAGCGTTGAATTTCATGGGAATCAATTATATCTTTCCCTTTGGTTGCTACTTATAAGTTCTGAATGGGTCAACTTTTAAGGTCATGAAAATATCAAATATTGCGATTTTCTTACGAGACAGTGAAAGCGCAGCAAAGAAATCACTTCAATGACATATCTGCCTGTGTGACAAGAAAATTTCAGCATCAGCATTATATTCAGTTAATTTTGCCCTATTTACGGAAACACCTGTGTTTCGCAGAACAATAGTTAAGAATAGATGAATCTGACTCGTACAGAAAAGTATACAAAGAAGTTCGCGTTATCACGGGCTCTCTTGCGTCAGTCACTAAAAGCAGGGATAAGTTCAAGGAGGCCTACATAGCATGTACCGGCCCGCCCACAATTTATATTGCTGCGTTTCTTAACAATAAGTTTATTCATAAAGAAGAATTCCAGCAATGAAAATTATGTAGTACATAAAACGTACGCATGTTCAGCATTCATCCTAACAGAATGATGAATGCGGCAACACGTAAATATGATAATAGCCCAAAATAGAATCGTGTTAGATATGTTATCTGTTTGATCTACAGATCGTCCAAGGGTTAACAGCCGTCAATTACCATTGAAGATCATAAATGAGTTACATAAATACAGTATTTTCTGTATTGTTTGTTTTGTTTTGGTGTTTAACAACAAATCAACACAATAAAGGGTACATGTGGTGATAAGGAAATTGGAGTAAAGTGTCTCGTAATGGCCGGATCTGAGTAGGATTCGAACCAGCAACCTGCTGGTCCTAAGACTGTTTTTTAGCCACTGAGTAATATGAAATAACATATTATGTACCTGAATAAAATAAATAACTTGAAACTGTTTGCAAACAATACAGATACAAAGGGTAGTAGTAACCAGATAGAACAAAGTTTTTTTGGGGAAAATTCCAAGCCTTTATCTGCTGTGTTGAGAAACAAAATACTCATTTAAAGCAAATCGCTAAGGAAACCGGTGAAAATAATACAAAGACTAAGCGTGGACTAGCTCTTTTTCATGTTATTTTCCGTAATCAATCCCTTCACCCTGCTATATTTTTAAATACATGAAGCAACCTTTTGAAAAGAAATGTGAGCAGTAGATGATTGGACTGGAAAAATAAAGTTTAACAATGTAAATTTAGATCTTGAAAAAAAAAAAGCCCACATAATTGCATTATCTGCCAGAAGCGGTGACTTTAAAAAAAATCCTGTATACAATGATGAGACGGAGACGCTCTTCTTCAAATCTCGGCGGTCTCAGATTGAAATTTTCATAGTATGTTAGAGACGACCATGTATCAGTTGGTGGTGGCTTTGATGCCAATGACTGAGACCTCTACAAAAACATCTGGACCGTCATGAGTACTTACTGTTATACAATCCGTGTGGAACACACAAGTGAACCGAAACATGTCAAAATTTGTCCTAACCGTTAAGTTTGCGTTCATTCCTCAATAAATAAAAATCACAGTTTTATCCATCCATCCATCCATCTATTTATCTCACAAATATATGTTTTACACCTGACAAAATAAATTTAAATTAAACGAAATACTGTATATTACAGTCCACAATAGATCTGAGTTAACATGACTTGCTTAAAGCATTCGCAACAATTATTGAGGATGTCTGAGTTGCAGAAATAATGTTATGAATAAGAACATAAAACAAAATTTTCCACCTTTAATTTGTATTTTAAACCTTTTCATTTACCTTTTCCTCTGACAACATTCATCGTCATCTCCTTGTCTCAATTAACATTTATCAAAACCGATGAACCACATCTGGCAGATAATTTATTCAGTAATTATTTTCTATTCAAGTCGCAGTTACTATAATTAAAATTATGTCAGAATCAGATAAAGACGTTTTCAGGATATTTAATTAGAACAAAATAAGTAAGCAGTTTCATGTAAACTGTCTTCTATTTTTACTTGTGGAAACCAGAAGTGAAGTTACATTAGCTCTGTTCGTAAATGCTTTCTCTTTCGCATGTGGAAACCATAAGTGAAGTTGCATCAGCTCTGTTCGTAAAGGCTTTCGCTTTGGCATGTGGAAACCATAAGTGAAGTATCGTTAGCCCTGTTCGTAAAAATCTTTCATTTTCACATGTGGAATGTTAAATAATATCACATTAGCCCTGTTCATAAAATGCTTTACTTTTGCCATGTGGAATGTTAACTAATAATACGTTAGCCATGTTCGTAAAAATCTTTCATATTCACATGTGGAATGTTAAATAATATCACATTAGCCCTGTTCATAAAATGCTTTACTTTTGCCATGTGGAATGTTAACTAATAATACGTTAGCCATGTTCGTAAAAATCTTTCATATTCACATGTGGAATGTTAAATAATATCACATTAGCCCTGTTCATACAAGCTGAACAGCCTTTCTATCAGGATGATCTCAAACTGATGCATAAAAACGTGTCAAGCTTAGTACGACCTGAATTGTGGTTCTTGTAAACTTGTGTTCTTTTCACTCAGTAGCTTTTGAAAGTTAGTCTGCTGCCATGTGAGTTACCCAAAGACACCATTTTAATAGAGCATGTCATTAGAAACAACGTTTTATCGAAACAGCAGAAACAATGATAGAAAATATGTAAGAAGGGTGTATGATCATGTCAATGGCTCACATGACCTTCAGCCAGGTGAGGTGAAAACTTATCCAAGAAGTTGAATGCAACAAGAAGAAGAAAAAAGAATTAATTAAATTGAACTCGTGAATAAGTTTCATTTAGGAATCCATAATATAGTGTTGCCTGACAGACTCGCGGGTGTAGGCATGAATGGCAATACAAGGTCATCAGTTGCTAAACTTAATTTGCCTTTTATAGTGAAAGCCATGACAGTTTTCCTTGAAAGAGACTTTCAGGTATGGTCTAGAGTGGCAAGCTAGGTTTATCTGTGATAAAGGACAAGCTATAATAAATCAAACATCACAATTAGTGGGTTTATTCATTACACCTGAGGTCTTTATCTGAAACGTCACGTTCGAGGGATAATGCTTTGAGTAAATTAGCAGGGAATCAACTAGTTATTATGAAGTTTAACAAAAACTGACAATATCTGCCGATCTTCTTTCCACTCTGAACCAATAAAAACTGGTCTTATAAATGTAAAGCTTTAAATGACTGACTGACCCAAAACCTTGTGATTTTACATTATCTTGCTTGATACTTCAAACAATATCAATTTTTTGTTAAAGGCAAAGATAGTGAATATTTGAATTGATGCAAAGTCACTCATTAGTTTTTAAATTTAACACATGGATTGTTTAAAATTTTGAATAGAATGTCGATGAATACCTCACATTTCCTCCAAGATAAGACAAGACTCTTTCAAGAACATTTAACACATAGATACAATTTTATTCCGGAAAAACAAATTTGTTTTGAAAGTATAAGTTCTGAGGAATGCCTCATATTGTATGAAAGCCTAAAACATTTCCGCAACTTGAGACAAGTTGTCTTTAAAGAAACCCAAGGTCTGATGACTGTATTCTAATCCCTAATGCATGCAGAATGTTCTGTGAAAACAGCATGTTACCATCCAGGATAAACACCTAAATCAAAAACTCGTACCTTGCTATTGCTTAATCTGCCTGAAATCAGGCACGGATAAATAATTCCAAATTTGTAAAGTTATTTGAATACACATTTTTTTTTAAATAAAGTTTTTAGGCTGCATTCCAATTTTGTCCTCTGAGCATCAGACAGTATCATGACAATGGGGATGAAGCAGCAGCTGGGTATTGTAGCATTGAGAAAGTCGTATTGACATGGGATTTGTCCAGTTGTTCTTAACTGAATACAAAATAAATGTCATCCATTAGACTGGACAAGATATAATTGTTTGATAAATCATCGCGTATTACTTGATGTATGTGAGTTTGTTTATAACAATAAAATTATGGGCCAACTTCCACCGGGGATTTACAAACCTAAAAACAGGTATGGCAATCGATGTTCGTCATAATTTACAACACCAATGTGGTTTGACTGATCGCCGACAGATAACATTACCTTCTCATTCATGACTGATGACCACTGTGTACAACCAAAAAACCAACTTACTTCACAGGGTTGCTACAAACTAACAAATTATGTTAGTATATGTAGTAACCAATGGACTTGTGTGCGTAAGTGTCTGCTTGCTTTGGTTTCGCTTTGCTTGATATTTATAACGCAACAATGCATGTATACTGTTTAGTTATGAGGCAACCGGGGCATATGCCTTGCCCTACGGCAGCTAACATAGACTAATACCACAATAGAATTCGAACCGGTATGCTAATTACTTTAAATGGCTGGAGAAAAGCCTCATCGTTCTTTAACATTAGGTACGTTTAAGGTTGCGCTTCTTCATAACCATCCATCCAGTGCCTTAGTGGATAAAGCGTCCGCTTCGGATGCGGGAGGTTGCGGGTTCGAACCGTGGCCGATTCATACCAAAGACATAAATATGGTACTAACAGCTGCCTTGCTAGGCTCTGAGCATTAAGAGATTATTTTTATGACTGATCGACCTGTTGTCTGTATAATGTGAATGGACGGGACATCATGCTATATCTCCGCGGTATGATGTCCCAGTGCTAGACATCACTTTAAACTGCGACGCTACAGACATCGCAGCGATATGATTGAATTTTTTAAAAGCTATGTTAAAAGTCCATATCACACACACACACACACACACACACACACACACACACACACACACACACACACACACACACAAACACAGAGAGTACATAACCCGTGGGTGTTACTCGCAAATTCGATCAATCCGATGGATCATACTTCGAATGTATGCCGAAAGCAATCGGAACATCATAGGCCCTTTCCATCGCATGCTAGAAGAAACCGCAAATTCTGATAAAGACCATTCTGAACTGCCATAAAGCCTATGGTTGTTATTTTATCATAATAACTTCAATAATCTAACAAGGACTAGATAACGCTGCAAGAGTAATATTACAAATTAAAAGTGCTGGTATTTAACTGATTATTGAAATATCGACCAGTGCTCTGTTCAACCCAATCATTTTAGAGCAATCTGTTATTCCCACATCCAGCTAAATGTTCGACGGCCAAAAAACGTACTAATTTCGGAAGTATCACTAAGATTACTCCGAGTATCTTCAAAGAGTCGAAGTTACTGCCACAGCTGCCTATGCCGTTCGAACCAACTCGGTTATTTATTTATATAGTGGATTGACCCAGAAGGTGCAAATACATCGAACGTTTTTCATTCGCATTTTCTGTGTCAAGCCTACAACCAATCGCATTAAGTGCCGAGGTGAAACGAATAAATTGCTGTTTTAACTTCTGTCTAAAAATTTACAGCAAACAAAATATATGAATTTTTTTGTTAATGACAGCATGGATTTACAAAAGAGGCACACTAGTTTTGTCTCGCAGAAATAGTCGATGTGGTCCGAATGTTGTTGTTGCCTGTGCATTCGCAGCTTTGAGGTCAATCCTATGAAACATATTCCGAATATGTGCCGATAACGATCGGAACATCGTTCGTATCAAATGTGTCAGTAGTCAGTCATATCAAGGTGGAAAAAATCTTAAAAGGTAATGATCTTTTTTTCTCAAAATGTTGAGTAAAACAAATTCAGTTTAATTTTTTTTTAAAAAAAAACATTAAAATCTATATTTCAATGAAAATTGTATAAAACAATTAACTTCGGAAAATATGATATAGACATTACACATTTTGTAATTAATTGTATTTATGACTTATTCTGATTCAAATGAGTAAAAAAAAGTATTTTTTTCTTCTCCAAGTTTTGCTTGAATGAATGTACATCTATGTTTATAACGTCAGAGCTGTTGTCATGGAAACGCAAACAAGAATGCACTGGTCGATCAGTTGTTAAATTTACATGCTGCGGTTTTATAATGTTGCTTACTATCAACTTCATGCCTTCCCTCATATGTGGCAATGAGCTTTTTGTAAAATATTTGCCTACTATAGTCAGTAAAATAAAATGTTTTCCACTTTTTTGCACGTGAAGAAGTGTTCAATCATGTAAAACTGGCGTTCGAGTAGAAATGTTCAAGTATTTAACACCCGCGTGTAATCGGTCTGAACATACAGACACACATAAATTCTTTTTCACGTTGGGTGTTTGACCTATATGAACACTTCTGAGAGCATAACAGTGTGTAAAATTACCCCACCAAACCTTCTCTCGAGCCTTTCAATCACCATACACAAATCAATTTGATTAGATGAGCACAAAACTATCATTTTTCTTCCTCAGTATCAAAAGTCTCTTTCTGAGTTCAAGAGCACTCGCAACACAGAAAGTACTGCTGTCAACTTTGCACTATGCTGCAGTTCATTTTAATTGCACCATACACATGATATAATAACGATATCACGTTGTAAGGATTAACCAGATTTCAACATGTATATGTTAGAAACTGGGGCTAATAATTTCGCGCCGTAAATATGTATGAAAGCGAACCATGAAGTGCCAAACCAGTTATTTGACATGGTCATAAAATTTGTGACTGACCTTATTTTGGGCAGCCAGTTACGCTATACTTGTCATCACATGTTTCACAGGTAAGTGATGGAATTATGTGTTCGGATCTAAGGAACATTAAGTGGGGGTCGTAAATCCTACCTTGACAGACTGTTGGGAGGAGCAGTGTCTGATAATTATACGAATCAACATCCACTCGGAACTGAGCAGGGCGTGGCCAACATTAGAATTGCAAGATTAAATCTATTATCTTGAGAACTAAACGGCAGTAGTCGCTAAACCATCTTGCGGGATATATAAGAAAAAATAAGCTACTCCGACGTTATTCGAAATTGGCGAGAAACTTGTTATTTCGGGGAATTACAAGGAGCTTAAGTACGGGCAGGTCAGTGAATATTTGCTCGATTGTTGTGAAATATATTACGGCAAAGTAATATTAGCGCAGTATGTATACATTAGCAGTAGATGTGCCATTTGTACTGTTTTATTCATTCGGAGTGTTTGATATACATGCATATTTTGAGATATATGTATGTTTATGTAAAGAACTAATATTTTCATTCGCTATTGGGTTAATTCGTAGTAACCTCGTGCATTTATTCATTTGTTATTATATATCTGAAAATGTTGAATTGAATTATAAACTTTGCATAATGGTTGCAGTGTGCAACATTAGTTAACATGGATTTGCCTATTTGTGTATACCTTGTAAGAGTATCATGCGAAAGATATATCAGCGCATGGGTATGTGGATATCTGTGTACACTTTGTAAAAGTGCAATGTACATAAATGCGTCTGATTATATGATATTGTTCTGTATAATAAGACTGAGAATCTCTATATATCGTGTACACATATCAGAGAAAATGTATATTTCGATGGGCACAAATGCGCGACCAAAAAAAGTAACGGCCTTTTTAGTGATATTGATGTTTAGTGTGAGTTTGATAGCTAGGGGAATAAGCTATGCTAATGTCCTTGTGTGTAAATAACTTTTAGGGAAAAGAGGAACCGTATGAGACATAGGGAATTACCCCCAGTGCAGTTGGTCCGAGTCTCTGGGAGACAAAAGAAAGGGAAAAACGGAGACTGAAGTTAGACGGTCTTTATGCAATTGGATTATCAGTCCATATAAAGATCATACGGATGAGTTGGAACACAGGACAGGAAGAAAATATATCATCCTAAGTCAGATGATGAAATAGGCCGTCACATTAGTCGAGTGAAAGACGAGTGATAGTTTTAAATTGAATTTATTTGAGAGATGACTGTTATTGAATTATATTAAATTGTTTTTATTTTACTTTTGTGTATTCATTAATTTAACTTTCGGCACCGCTGACTGGGTGGTCGGAGCTTTGCATCTCTCTATCACTACGTCAATTTCGGACACAAACGAGACATGGCGGGTCTTCTGTAATAATTTAAATAATATTGGGTGCATCCCACCCAACCTAAATAAATGGAAACCTTTACAAACGAAGCATGAATGTTTTGCATTGTCTATTACTTACAACAATACAGGCTATAGTACGAGTTTCCTCTATCTTGGAACGATTTCATATTCTGATTAGTACTGTCCATTTCTAATATTAATCAACATCAACAGCCAAATAATAAAATGATTTCTAAGACGGATACATAGTCAATACTGTATTTACAAGTTGGTATATGAATGTATTTGCACTGGAGCAAATTTATACAGGTCTTAAACAAGGAAGTAGCCAGAGCCCACCAATTCCATCAATCGCATCCTTCTTTATTCCCTCGTTGATGCACGAAAACTGATGCACTGAATTTTAATGCAAAACTGTCCTTAAAAACTGGCCCCAAACACATGTATAACCAGTACCGCTAGATGAACAGGTCGAACCGTATGTATTCGTGTATAATATTTGTCCAAACGTAAACGGCACAGAAATAGCTCTGCCGCTGCATGCTACGCCGGCATTTATGGGTCTGTGCTGGTTGCCAGGGATTAATCAGTAGATCAAACAAGATTTACCCTGATCGGCATGCGCATTATGCGACGACATACAAGGATGTTTGCTGTTTACAGTGTGGCTTGATTTATAAGCGAGTACACGGTACCGTGATAAACATAATGTGGGTCACCTTTTGTTTCCACGTTACTACTTGAAAGTAACTGCACAAGACTATTTATGTGAATTTCGTTGTGAGTGAAGGTAAGATACGCCCCAAATTTAACAAATATGGATATGACACTAGCATTTAAAGTGTCCGTACTAATGGACTGCTATTCAATTGTTTGATTGAACTTTTTTGATAGCCTGTAATAAATATCCCATTAACTAGATGACAAACAAACCATTCCCCATAAAAGTAAACAATGGTCAATTATTAATATATTATCAAGCATGTGAATACTTGTAATACAACAGTTAGCACTTTAGCTCAACCTTTTCTTGAAGTCAAGTTAACAATGAAACCTTTTCGTGAAGCAATTGGACTAAAATGATTTGCCCAAGGATACACCATGGTTGCCTAACTTTGGTGATTTGATGGCAGGATCCGAACACGCGCTATTTTGGTCGCGAGTTGCTAACTGCTCAAACTACCGCGGTTTCTCTCTCTCTCTCTCTCTCTCTCTCTCTCTCTCTCTCTCTCTCTCTCTAAAAATAGCAAACCTTGACACATGTGTATATGGACTCCATATGGAGAAATGGATGTCTTTTACAGTAACTGGTAATTTTGTAAGTGTAACTGGTAAGTACAGTAATTTTTTTCATTAGATGCTGGGCCGGCGTGCCACCTGGACAAGTCAAACTTGAAATTCGTAGTCTAGAGAATTTGTAAGGATGTTTTATATAAAAACAATACCTGTTTATAATAATGAATCTCATTTGTGAGTTATTTTTAATATATTCTGAAATAACATAAGAGAGGTAGCCGTATATAAATTTGCTACATGTCTATGATATAGTACTATAGAGTCCTGCGTGAATTCAAAATACGAAAGCACACACAATGTTAAGTAATGCTACACTGTTCTACACAACATATGGAAGCCCTCACCCGGAGTTATGTTAGTACTACAATGTCGACATGAATTCCAACAACGGAAGCCCGCACCCACAGTTCTAGTAGAACTTCATAACCCTCGTGAAGTCAACAAAATGCAAGAACACGCAAAGTTACAGTAGTAGCACACAGTCCTACGTGAACTACAAATACGGAAGCCCACGCCCGAACTTTTGACTGTCACATGACATTACTTACAAGATTTGTCCTCATTACTATTCAGTAAATAATGTCGGAGATTCGATTTCAATCAGATCGAGATTCGTCATACTGTTTGAGAATGCAATAAAATGGCGGCTTACAGATCTAAACGGTACTTCTATTAAGGCTCTCGAGCATTTTGCTTGTGGTGGGTAAACACTATACTGTCTGGTATGAAAGTCAATAGTGAAACAATATATTCTGTGTAAACTTGTTATCGGGTCCTTTATTTGTTTACAATTCCTCCACACATAAAATATACCTTATATGTTTAGAATTAAGTCCGTTCAGGTAATATTTGGTAACTTGTTTAAGTTTATTTGATACACTATCTAAGGAGAGAATTAGACAATTGGTGCTTGTGTCGCAAACAAAAAGCAAGTGTAATACATGAAATTTTGTTGACTGGGGTATTCATTCATTGATTTTTATGGATGCGTTAAATTATAGAAATAGCTAACGATTTTTAATTTGCTTTGCAATTGAAGGCTACTTAGCCCAAAATAAACAATACAGCATTTGTAGAGATGAGAATAACTTGTCTTCAAAGAAAGTATGAATTTTACTGAAATAAAAATTTTACACAGAACAATGCCCATATTCAACAGTCTGATTAAAACAGATTTTATTCCCACAAAAAAATTAGTAGTCAAAATTACGAAATATACGTAGTTTGCTCAAATTCAGATGAAGACGCGTTTAAGGCGGAAGTTTTTATTGGGTAAATACATCGTTAATATAGACAACAGGTGGGTTCAACCAATGCTGACATTTATAAACATAGGAATGACTCGACGTGCTGCGTGACCAGTGCAAACAAGAACGGCCATGGACAATGATTTATTGATAGTCTACCACGATGGCACTCATTTCTGCCCTTATGTTTTTAATGTGTACCAACCTGACGTTTACCTGCGAAGTCCAATCCAATAGTTCATACAATTAAATGTCAAGTTTCATTTTTATTTTTGATTTCCTATCTTAAAATTTTAACGTAATTCCATGTATTTAGTTTTTAGTTTTAAATTGTAGTCTTGTGTTCTTCTAACCAAAATATCTTCTTTTTTCTAGATTACATATATATCATATATATCTAAATTATACATAATTTGTGTCGCCACCCAGAACACTTAGAAATCTAAGACAAGTCTATAATGATATCCTCTGCAGATGTATGTTCTTGCTTTTTCCACTTTGCTGGACTGTCATAGATTTAGTCGGTGATGTGACGTGTAAATTCGTGCATGTGTGCACACAAAACATACAAATACATACTCTAATCTCTATTAATAGTTCTATGTCATTTGTTATTGCTCTTAAAGGTGCAAAAAACAGCAATACATGTACCTTGTCTCTATAATGTCAATTCCATTTTCAACATAGTTCATTTACAATATTATCTCTTCCTGTCAAAATTTTGGCCAATGCAGTTCATATATTCGTTTTTATTCTTCCTTACCACTGAATGGAAAAAATGGAAAAGAGAATATTACACGAGAAAAATCTAATCCAGAGTCAACCTTCCCTTGTATCCGCTAGAATTTTTTTAAAAAAAAAAACCTTGTCAAACACTGAACAATTGTTAATTATCAATATGTCAAGACTGAAATAAGTCTTTTTTCATCCATAAATTTGCCTGACAAGCTTAATCAACTGATAATCTACTGCATAAAATAATACAAATTACTTTGAACTCGGAACCTCTATTTTTGTTTGTTGTGTGACAGTAATTAACTGTCAACCTTTTTCTTCACGAAAAAAAAATTAACCGTAATGGACATTCAGGCTTATATCTCAAATCAGAGGCCAGAAAGAACCTCATGCGATTACGATCGGTCACAGTTCAGTGACCTATCTTGCGCCAAGTAAATCTATATCAAAACGTCTTCCGAGACAGATCATGTACCCGATCAAATTTCACCCACAATATTAACAGTTAACTATACAAACATGGGATTAACATTTACCATCAAAGGGGCCGGTCAGTGCATCGGTATAGTATTCACCTGTCAATCGGTATATCAACACAAGCGTAAATTTCAGATAAATAACTGATGAAAAGTAATTAATATGTGTAAGCAGTAAACACGTCTGGAAATAATAAAACTGAACTTAAGCTGGAGATGGGATTTTCACGATTAGCCAATCAGGAAAGGTCTTTCAAACGTAAAGTACTTTTCGATTGGTCAAACGCAATATGGGGTCCAAACTCTACCTGACATTTAAGTGACCATGAAATGTTTTCCTTAATGTACCTCTTTTTATTTTTATACATGTAGACTCAACTAAAACTGATATTAAGAAAAATGATTTGGAAGTATTTTTTATGAGCAAATGCTCTCTCTGTGGAAGTGTCTGGTACTCTATAGGAATAGCAATACACGTCCAAGTCAACCTAGAAAAAAAAGAGATCCAAGCGGTCTAAGATATCTCACTTAGCTGACAGCCATCTAAAATTTATATGCATGGCAATTGACCAGTAAATCAATCTGAGTAAACATGATTGCTGAAAGTGAGAGATCCTTGTTTTTTTATTTTATAAGTCATGTCATATTTGAAATCGGATCAGTATCATTTATATAAACTTGAAAGACCTTTAATACAAAAGTAGTTCTTTCAAATGTGGTCAAACTCTGTTTAGCAATATTTAAATGATACGTTGAAGGCTTTTCTATTTTTAGCAATTGTGGCCATATCTGACGATTGGAATCGTTTATATAAATTTCAAAACTATTTTGTTAATACCAGAATGCTTTCTGTCAAATTTGGTCGTAGTTGATGGTGAATCAACGTCACTTGCACATATTTTAAAGGCACGATGCTTTTTGTCAGTTCTGGTCAAGTTGTGTTGAGTGAGTTGTTGTAAAGTCCTTAAAATGTGTCTATTTTTAGTAACGACAGCTATATTATACGGCAAGTCAGCATGATCTTTCTGAACTGGAAATTATTTATGCCAGAATGGCTGACACTGGTCTAGTCTGTTTTGAGAAGGACATAAAAACATAAATTGTTCATAGATGATGTAAGAGGCACACCGGACTATGCCTGTTGTTCATGGATGATGTAAGAGGCACACCGGAAGACGCATGCCAGACTTAAGTTCATACTGTAAACTCAATTGGCCTTATGATAAACAACAGTACGAGAACGAAAGCTATTATTATGAAACTTTATAAATGAGCTTTTTGTAGCCAAGTTAATCAACAAATAATAATAATAATAATAATAATAATAATAATAATAATAATAATAATGTATTTTTCCATAATATTTAAGCCTGATTCTTTGCAAAAACTTTTTTCTTGTCACTTTTTGCCGCAAGACTCCATCAGAATTCTTTTGACTCTTTCGTGCGTCTTTCATTTCCTCTTTCTAACCAACATCCCTTTCTTGGGTAAATATTAGAATTAGTAGATAATGAAAGGTCGAGTAAAGGCAACGATAGCAAGGTTTGCCATTTGTAATGGGTAAGCCATTGTCAGATACAAGTTCTAGGTAAGCTCCCGAATATCGTTAAAACATAATTAACTAATCATTCCATTAACTGTGTGAATGGCGCGAAGGTTTGTTTATATGCTTCTTAATGTACTTGAAGTTTACAACGTATGCATTTCTAAAAGCTTTTAATGTCTTCTTTGTGATATCTCAAATAATAATGACCCACATATCCCTGACTATGATATTCTCTTAATGGCGTCTAGCAATATATAACATTATTTTTATATTCACAGAGACTTACACTAATTGATTTTTTTAAAATTCATTATCCCCCTTTTTGGATAGCAATGTAGAAGAATTAAAAAATACCTCATCAAAACTTGTTTCAACGTGATTGGGAGATTACCCTCGCAGTCACACACCTTTAAATAAAGTGGGATCGATAATGTTCTGTACAAAATTACAATACATGCTTGCACATTAGTGTAACCAAACGAATGTGACTATCAAGACAAGGGCCAGTAACCAACACTACTGTAAATTAATGTTTTGATCCAGCAGGTTCTAAGCTGTGACGATATTAATAACTTTTGACTTGTGAATTATACCCCGACCAAACACAATTTGGGAAATAAAGTGACCAGACAAACCAGAAAATTCCCAATTGTAGATCCGGAAGTCCATAAAGACACAATACACAGTAGCTATAATCGGAGTTGTGCTAAGTCATGAAGTGAGGTGGATCAGTGCTTGGCGTGCCGGACTCAAGACCAAATGATGCCGGTTCGAATCCCACAATTGGATGGACCCAGACTGGATATCATGGTGTGTCCTAGGGCAAGGCAATTTACTAAATTTAACCAAGCCATAATCATAAAAGCAGTCGTTATTTTAAAGTTGCTTGTATTTATTCACTTCCAAGTAAACTTCACTGATCACCCTCTCCCAATACTTTCCATAAAATACAAGGTGATTTGACGCATTGTTAGATCCGTAGTCCATTAGTAATAACTGGGCCAGATTTGAATTAAGCACGGAATCACGATGTTGCGGGCTGTACGACATCTTTGGACGTAATGGTACCTCTCTTTTCTTGCCACAACTCGGATAGCTCATAAATGGCGGAGATGTGAAACTAATGTCCAATACCTCCACTTGTGCCATTGTACACCATTAACACATATAATTGGCTATTAGGGATGAGTGTGTGTTGGGTCTATTCCCACTCACTCAGGGTCCTCCATTCAGGTCGATGGTTACTTAATAGCAACCCCAACCTGACGACCAAATTAAATAGTACTCCTTGAGTACATAAATGCCTGGGGGAAGCGGCACCATTCCTCACCCCCAGGAGAAATTAAATATCCAGCTTTACTGGAAACTTAAAACAATGCTACATGCCCCTAGTGGGCGATACAGCACTATAATTCAAATTCATGATCATCATCATCATCAGATCTGTAACGTGCAATTGTATTCTTACAAGTCTGTGCTAGCCATTGGAAACTGACACATACCTTGATGTACCCATACAAGTAAGATTTCTGCACGGCTGGCACAAGCTTTTATAGAATTAATTTTACTTTTCTGACCAAACAATGCGACGAACCTCTGTGGTAATATCTGTAGTACATTATTCAATCAACATAACCAAAGTTTTCATGGTTATTTATCAATTCCAAAAGTTTGGGATTGGGGCTGGGAAAATGAGTATTATGCTGCCCTTCGTGTTTGAGGTTTCCTTCATCTCAATATTTTTACTCGTTCTGTTCATCACGCTGATTGGTATTAACACTGCCTGGGCAAAGTATTGTCAGACACTTTTTTATCCACAGGGGAAGAACAAATATGTTGATTATGATACATTTTAGTACAGTGGCTTGTACTGTTGTTTACAATTTACCTATACATTATATATATAAAATGACGTACTGCGCGTACTGAGAACATCATTTTCTTTCCACCAAAGAGTAGACAGTATTCCATTCACGGCGTTGCATTCACATAGTAAAACTGGCTTACAATATGTTGAGAATGACACCTCTACAGTGGACAGCCAGCTACCTCCCCCAAACCTTTCCCCTTTCGCCTCAACTGGACACCAAATATCACCACGCAATGCGCACATAAATGTTTCCACACAAATAACCATCTTCAACCAAAGTGAAACATCTTTCTTTATAAACACGAGCTTTTGGGGTCCATTCCCACTCGTGTCAGCCCTACATTCGGGTCATTAGGGACCAATATGTCCATAACCCGAGGCTAAATCAACAGACCCCATTGGGCACATAAGCGCCTGGGGGATGAGGCTCTGATTCCGTCCCCTAGGAACAATTAACAGGACGCTGTGCTGCCATAAACTTAAGATACATGCATTTAATGTGCGCACACCTCGTTAATTCAAACAAACAACAACATAGAAAATCTTGATGCTAAATGCAGGCATCAAGATCAGGCTTGTTATAGCTACAATTAAATTTTCCCATACAACTGATCACAATGATAAAAGTCAGCACCTGTATTTGTATATAGTTACTTGATACATACAGTGCGAATATGTTGATTGACTAAACTCCAATTTGACATGTTTTCCTCCAAAACCTGTGTTAGGTAGGAAAATATGTCCCAGTTATATAAACACCAAAAACTGCAAAACAACCTAACATTTCTCTAACGATGAGAATCTCCGAGTGTTACATTATGCAGACCCTACCCTGCACCCTTCCATTATCGCAATGCAATGCCATGTTCTCTTGACTGTACCCTCCAGTACTTGCACATAATACGAAAGACAGATATAGGACACTTACAAATGACGTCAATGCATGTACTTGGCTGCTTTCAATTTCACATTTACAACAACAGGAAGCAATCTTAGTTGAAATAAGGAAAGAAATCTTTTCTATTCATATTAGGGACCTACCAATTAATTTACGGAATGGGTAGGTATGTGTGTGGATATGGGAGTTTCTGTCCATCAAACATACATTTTTTTCGATCTCAAGATAATCTGTCCTGTTTATTTCCTCGGAAAAGTGAAGCACGCGTATCAGTTTTATCGGAAAAATTCTTTCTAACACTCCCAGCCCCTGCCCATCCCGAAAATTTGATGATCGAAAGATATTCGGTGATCGGAAATAATTTTTTTTTCTAAAACTCTCCTAGC
The DNA here is from genome assembly GCA_029339505.1 of Unio delphinus. NCBI lineage: Eukaryota > Metazoa > Mollusca > Bivalvia > Unionida > Unionidae > Unio > Unio delphinus. The sequence continues at coordinate 128,037 of JAQISU010000098.1, forward strand.
TCCTCTCACTCCCGAAAATTTTGATAGTCGGTCCCATACTTCAGCTATTGATAACTAATCATTGGCTATAAATTGAATTTTAGAAAATATTTACGGACTGATCAAATCATCCCGAATTCAGTCAATAATCCCGAATTCAGCCAATCATCCATATTTCATCCTCAGGTATAACTTTATATGGATTGTTGTGATGATGTGCATGTACTTGTTTTGACAATATAGCTGGACATACGGTTTGGTGAATTTGACACTTGACTCGTGATTATTTTTGCTTTTATAGGCATGACAAATGTCCACCATGGTCAAGGAAATAATAAATTCCTTTTGAGTGGCACAGAGTACTTGAAAGTGAGTCTATTTTCCACTGTGATTAAGGCTGTCCATAGGGGATAAGCGACATATGAACAGTGAACCGGTAACCTAAAGCAAAATGCGATACTTTTGGGTTACCGTTACATAGAAAGAAACATTATCGGTATTAGTTTAGTTTTCAGGGCTAAATTGGTATCGCTTATTGTATGATTAGTTTAAATACGTTAATCAGTCAAGTGACATTGCGATTTCTTGAATAAAAATGCGTCAAGTGACAGTGAGTTTTCTAACATAAAAACAGAATTACTGAGTTTTAAATATTACAAATTAAATATTAATGTTTCACTTACATACTGCTTATAACAAGACCCGCCCAAGTTGTAAGGGGTAAAGGTCAGTTTCATGTTTAATAACTATGGGAGAACTTAAGCCTGCAAAAAAGTTGAACTGTCCGATCTTCATGATCTTTATATAAACCAGACTAAAATAAACAATATATGTACTGTACAGTCTGCTTAAGTTGTAATAAATAAATAAATAAATAAATATATATATATATATATATATATATATATATATATATATATATATATATATATATATATATATATATATGTATTTTAGTCTTGCTAATGTGTCATATATAAAACCAATTTTACGTATGAAAGAACAAATGTTAAAGTCTAAAACAGATATGTATGTATGTATGTATGTATGTATGTATGTATGTATGTATGTATGTATGTATGTATGTATGTATGTATGTAACGTCCGCACAATCCTGGTTATAAAACAGCATTAAAACTTAATTGCTAAAACAAATAAGGCCAAAATTGCCAAATTATATTAAATAAAATATTAAAATAATTTTAAAATCCTTAAAATAAAAATGTGAAAATGTGTTGTATATTCCGCATTTTTAAAAAAAAAAAAAACATGATTTTATTTTTGGGGGACTTTACCAAAAGTGTCATCGATTATGTTTACGACAACAAAAACAAAAACACAGACAGTTGGAAGGTAGTCTGGAATCACCAAATGTACAATTCAGCGAAATTTTAGCCTTCCCGATTTCTGCTTCCAGAACACAACATCAAAATTACAAGAGCGCGCCCTGAGATTTGCGTCTGATGATTTTACCAGTATTTACAACGAATTTTACTAAAGGCCAAAACTACGTGGATTTAGACTTGTACAGGTCTCAATGTGAGAACCCCTGCTTTATTTTAAACACAACTTATGATAATCTCAGATATATCGTTAATGTCGCAATAATATTAAGTTTAACAATGCACAGAGAGAAAGAGAGAGAGAGAGAGAGAGAGAGAGAGAGAGAGAGAGAGAGAGAGCTATTTTATGGAACGATCATTACCAGCTCACTTTAGAAAAGAATTGAATTGTAACTCCTTTTGATCCTTAATTGTATCAAAAAGCCGTACAGAGAGAGAGAGAGAGAGAGAGAGAGAGAGAGAGAGAGAGAGAGAGAGAGAGAGAGAGAGTGGAAATGAATTGCCAATAACTACCAAATCTCTGTTCATAGTTATGACATCTGATAGTGGGGTCTCCATTGGTTTTGCTTTCTCGTTGCATGTACTTGTTTATTCTGTTGGTTGCTATTTTAAAAAAAAACTTTTTACAACTTACGTTTCTAATTCTCACATATGGTTTACTACATTTCATCTTTTTCCAATTACATGGCCACTAAATTCACATTTCGTTCTTTCCCATCTACATGGCCACTAAATTCACATTTCATTCTTTCCCATCTACATGGCCACTAAATTCACATTTCATTCTTTCCCATCTACATGGCCACTAAATTCACATTTCATTCTTTCCCACTACATGACCACTAAAGTCACATTTTATCCTTTCCCATCTACATGGCCACTAAATTCACATTTCATTCTTTCCCATCTACATGACCACTAAATTCACATTTCATTCTTTCCCATCTACATGACCATTAAATTCACATTTCATACTTTCCCATCTACATGACCACTAAATTCACATTTCATTCTTTTCCATCTACATGACCACTAAATTCACATTTCATTCTTTCCCATCTACATGACCACTAAATTCACATTTCATTCTTTCCCATCTACATGACCACTAAATTCACATTTCATCCTTTCCTATCTACTTGGCCACGAGAAATTCACATCTGATTTTTTCCCATCTACATGGCCTCGAAATTCTCCTTGACACACTGTTTCTCTTAAAGTGTTTACTTGGTTACCTAATATTCTGGTGTGATTGAACTGTTCTCGAAATTATGTATCATGCTATTCTTCTGTTTCACGCAAATCATGTTTATTTATTTTTTAAACTATTAAATAAAATGTCATTGAAAGCCTCTGTTGAGCGAACTTTTAATTGTTGTTTATATCACGCAGGCTCAAATAAGTCTTTTATTGTCTCAGGGAAGGACTTTAATACTTTCGACAAGAGTGACTTCTACCTGCAATCAGGTCGAGGTTCACCTATCGATTAGAGAACAGTCCAGTGTGACAGGTTGTACTCGAGTATAAATAAATGTGGCAACGTGGCCTACATAATGACAGAAGCTTACGTTACGTACCCAGCAGAAGAATTTTGATGACATGTCCGTCTTCTTTTGCCCACGCGTGGAGCTGTCTGTCGATGGCCTCGCTTCTTACTTTTGCTTTTAGCTCTTCCTGGTCCAGACTTAGACACGTTCCCATATTAAGCCAATATACTACATATTGGACTTCGTTAATTTTCTCCTATTTTGTGTAATCCTCATGAACACGATTTACACATAAACACTATACACAATTTGCCTATTAAACCCTCTTTGATCTTGTCGGTGCGAGCCGACAACTTCGGTGTCTGATCACAGTAATGCTATTGCTGGTCAAATCACACTTGACAATTGCAGCGTAAACTTGGTTCAACACTTTCCAACTAAAACTCCCCTTGTGTCCGACGGTGAAATAGCTATGAGATAATATTTAAAAACGGATCTACGTTGTTATCAGCAAGAGTACAGCCTTATGTGATGTACTCGATCATTGAGTGATAATGATTGCTCTATCATGTAGAGCGAGACAGGAACGTCTACCTGAATAGTATACCTGTGTAGTATTCGTAGTACACATAGCGTAGTACAAGTATATAAATCCAGACGGGTTTCCTGTCCTCGCTTAAATTAACTGGTGACGATATGTTAAAGATATGTTGCGTGTACTGAGTTAAATTAAATTCTGAGGTAGACCTCGCGCAGACAAGCAACTAAAGGTCTTCTGAGGGCAGGGGCACGTGCTTGGGGTACGCCAGGAGATATATGTATGTAGGAGGTATAAATGTTGATGACGTGGCTAATGTTAAAATGTAGATTACATCAGATGAAGATATATAACTGTACAATCTTTAAGTTATCGGGATTACTGACTATAATTTCCTCAAATCACGTGTTAATCCAATAAAGGATTGACTTGTTAAGGTTTCAGTGCGGATTTGTTCCCCCGGTGGGGTTTAAGGGATAAAGAATCAACCCTATACGCCCTCGGGGATATCGTGTGAGGTAATTAAGGGACCAGCCACGTTAAATTTCTTATTTATAGATTGGTGCAGTAATTGAGTGGTATGCCGCTGTTTATCATCAATTTCACCATTCTTCCAATCGAACTCGAGTTTGGAAGGAAGGCAATGATATATTAAAAAAGCTCTCTGACTTAAAACCGTTCTTTTAAATAATCATGTTAGGTGTTGTGAATCTTAATCAAGTAATCGAGTACAGCGAAAACAAACAAGTTTTCTGACATTCAACAAACAAACTTGTATTTCCCAAAAATAAAAGAAAAAATGTAAAAGGAGCCTATGGTAATGCGAATTAAATCCCGAATAGTCCTAAACGTTTCATTACCAGGCCTACTGAATCAGGTTCCAAATAAATGCCAGTGGTAAGATCCAATGCTGAATCTGTTGATGTGCATGTAGTCTTGAATGTAGTAGTATACAAATGGCCTGAAGTGTGATGATGTGCCAACAGTATTTTAATGAATCACACAACTTTAATCCAATATATACTTATATTTTAATTCAGTATAATTCAATATTAAAATCTCTGTCCAAGAATATTACTGAGGACTTTGTAATTCCAGAGAATAATAATTTGAATAAATAATCCTTGCCTAAATCAAATACTCAACACAACAAAATGGCTGACTCTGTCTAAGATATTAAAGCAAGAACGAACAATTTCTATATAAACTTGACATAGGCCACAAATATTACTTAATGGAAACTTACACTCTAGAAGATTAGGTAACTAAAATTATAGAATATGGTAAAAATCGAATAGGTTTGGTATTTTTATAAGGGAATTCCAATTATCATGACCCAGACCCAAATAAATAGGTTATATTCAATTGATAATGATACCAATATCAAACTCATATTCACAGAGAATTTATTAACTTTGTATGATTTGTTTACTAAAAGAAAAATAGCATTAGTATCTATAGTAATGATCACAATGAACTTGATTTTCGACAGTCAAGTACAAAATTCAATTATTCATAGCATATAAAGAATTAAAAGAAAATAATATACATAACATAGGTTTAAATGCTGATCAAATATTCAGTTTGAACTGAGAGGGGCCACCTCAATTCAATTAACGTAATCTCTCGTAGTTCCAATCTTTTAGAGGATGTGCTCCAAAAGGAGTGATGTGGTACATTCGAAAAGTCTGTAAGTGAATATTCTAATAACAAAAACAACATGCGTACGTGTCGCACAGATTGATTCCAGAGAGAATTAAGAGAGGTAGGCAGATATGAGAAGAAAACGTGTGCATTAGATATATATATAAAAGACTCGAATGAATATTGATGATCAGCAAAAATGTCAGAGTATATCAGTTCGAGGGAGAAATTTCATGGCACATAATGTGATGTAATGTCGATATTATCTGTTTTGAATGGAAATCAATGATGTTTAGGACGAATGCCTTTCAAGATTCAATGTTATTCAAATGAACTGGCATATACGACTTTTTGCATGTAACACTGGGGCTTTATGGACTTCAGCATCTTACTTTTTAACAATGCATACTTTTTATACAAATAATTGTTATAAGTTGAATACATACTTCTTGTTGAAAGTTTGTCTTTCTGACATTTTGGCAAGTTATGTACAATATATGCACATCCTCAATTCGAAAGCTTAATCGAAGTCATTAAACGTATGATTGTTTTCAATTGAGAACTGATGGACAGAACATTTCTTCAGATATTTAAAATTTCTTTGAAATTTCAGATCCTTATGTAATCTTTCATCTTTACACAAACAGGAAAAAAAAAACTTTGTGCGTTAATTTATTTCAAACTTTATAAACTAAGAGTGCAAAACTTTACTTTCGCTCAAGAATAATTTTTGTATGCGTATGTTTTAGCGTTTGTTTAAATTTCGGTTTGCATGTAATTATTAACGTTGGTTCGATTGTCAGTCAGTCTGTCTGTCTGTCTGTCTGTCTGTCTGTACGTACGTACGTACGTACGTACGTACGTATGTATGTATGTATGTATGTATGTATGTATGTATGTATGTATGTATGTATGTATGCACACGTGCATGTGCGTATACTCAGAACATAACATGTAAACACGGGGTAGTTGATTTCAAAGGTCAGAATCCTGATAAATGTTTTTTATTGTAAAAAAATTTAATAGAAATTTCATGCAAACGTCATGTTAACAACCATCAGTTTCATGTATGGAGTTATTTGTATTGTCATGAACAAAATATAGGATAAGTAAAAGTCTATAAGAAAGATAACTCTATTATTTTCATCTCGTAAAAGAAAATAATGCACCATTACTACTGTCCCCTGGACAAAGCAAACGGTATAGCATACGGTTGCAATTTCCGAGAATCGTGTAACTCACGGCTTTTCAGTCAGATACAACTCACATACAAATTCCATCGAAACTTGCAATGATATATTTTAATAGTGTAGTTTGTTCTTGAACTAAAGGCGTCACTGCAAACTTTCAGAGATCAGAGGAAGTTAAATACCTCACAACAAAATATTCAGTTTAAAAAGACGTTGTTCATCCCATCTCCACAAAAATTGAAAAGAAAAAAAAAGACAGTGCCACAAGGTATTTTGATAAGAAGAAAGGTCATTGTAGTTAGAAATTTCTTCCCATGTATCTGCCAGTATTATAGCAATTTTTCTTATTTGAGTTACTTGATTAGTGTGTGTGTGTGTGTGTGTGTGTGTGTGTGTGTGTGTGTGTGTGTGTGATTTAGATTTTAATGTAGCTTTAACAATTATAGTAATGTGTGACCGCTTTGGTAGTTTATAGCGATGTCTATCAGTGTGTGTGTGTGGGGGGGGAGGGGGGGCATCATGCCGCGGACATATAGCCCAGTAACATTATCCTGACAACAGACCGACAAGCCATAACACTAACCTCCTCATGCTGAGCACAAAGCGAGGTAGCTGCGAGTACCATTTTCTTTATGGAAATAAATTATGGTATGGTTATTCCGTTATTCGAACCCGCGACCTCCTACATCTAAGGCTAACGCTTTAACCACCTAGGCCACCTGGATCGGTCGTAAAGATTAAGGATGTATCAGTTTATCACGACTGCAACACAGGTTCTTGATGGAGGTTGAACGGTAGTGACTTTTGAAATGACCTGCTGGGTCTTTTATGTTACATTTCGTAGGTGTGTATGTCGCTTGGCGTTTCTAGAAAAAACGTCTGCCGCCGTGGAATATTAGTGGCACTGAGGGTCGACATGTGATATAAATGTACAAATAGGAAAATTGTTATGTCTGGAAGTCGTTGGTATGGGTGTCATTGTAAAAGAATTGTTACCGAGAGGATGGTGGATTAAATGAACAACACAAACACAATATGTGAAAGAAAATATAAATTTATGAAATAAATTATTAATGAAAAATAATGATGTATCAACACAATAACTCATGCGCTCAACCCACAATTACACTCGCAACCATTCACAATACATGAATAAATGAAATATCAATACAAAATAAAACACAGATATAAAGGGATCTCTTGGACTATACACAGATCCAAGGAACCTTTACGAAAGTTATATTACCGCAAGTATAAATTACGATAACAAATACAAAACATCAAACTATACTATCGCACGTATGGATTGCGACAACTAGCACGAACATATACATGTATTCAATCAAGTTGCTAGCTTTTATTGAGATTCATGCAATCCCTTGAAATACTATTGTGATCTGAAGTAACCATGTAAATACAACAATGTATTCAATTGTTAAATACAACAATGTATTCAATTGTACTACAATTGCAACACACACACATGTGTCTCGACCCTGTATAACCGTACGATTCACCACCTGTTGAATCGCCGCCCAGTTTCCCCGAAGACCTAGGGTTGACCAATACTTTTATCGGCCGTTTGCCCTTCACGGATCCACCACAGTTATACGAACAGACAGCATACAACATCTATTAGAACCAACGTTCCTCAATACCCTAGATGTCGCCCCGGATGTTTACAACTCTAGACAGCTCCGACACTCGGACTTCTAGATTTCCGGATATTTACACGTCACGACAGATGTAGACGAACAGACAGTTCGACAGACAGACAGTCAGATACTTCAATTCGATTGCACAATAAATCAGCAACAATTTCAGCTACGATCTCAAAGACGTTATCAGAGATGCTATCAGAGATGCTATCAGAGATGCTATCAGATGCGTTATCAAATGCGCCATCAGCCCTTTGGCTGGAGATTGAAAGACGAGCTATCTATCCTGTGATTAGATACTTTAGGTCCCGTAATATTGATCATAAATATTCTGCCTTATATACCCTCAAATAGGTGAGCAGAAATCACGGCAAGATTACCGTGCACCACGTGAAACTAATGTTCCGGATTTCATGTAATTCAAAATCAGGCACATGCAAATCGTTACATGCCGCTTACCTTGGAGAAAACCACTTATTCACCCCAGGTAATGCATGTACGACGAAACAAAGAAAATGGTGAGATTAGTTTGTAAATCAATTAGAAAATAAATTAAATTTTCGCCTAATTCTGTGACAATACCTCCCTCCTAAGAATAAAAATGTACACATTTTTAAAACTAACACAGAATAGAAAAAAAATAACTACTGATGATATCTTACAACATTTACACTGGTTATACTACAAACTGGATTTTATTACTGGACAAATTCATACAAATTTCCCATCATGCCCTACTCAAGTAGTCTGCGCCTATATTTTCAACTCCCTTTATTGCTTCTACACGGAAACGATAAGGTTGTAGTGTTAGCGCCCAACGCATCAACCGAGCGTTAGCGACCTTGGCCTTGTTTAAATACAGTAGGGGTTGGTGATCAGTCTCGAGAACGAAATCTCTCCCAAATAGATATGCGTGATACTTCCCAATTCCCCATACTACGGCCAAACATTCCTTTTCTATGACGGAATAATTCTTCTCCCTGGGTAGCAATTTCCTACTCGAGTAAGCAACGGGTAACTTACTGTCGTCTTGCTCCTGCAGTAAAACTGCCCCCAACCCAGTTTCAGAAGCATCTGTTCTTAGAATAAACGGTTTGCTGACATCTGGCAATTTTAATATAGGTGCAATAACCAGTTTCTCTTTCAGAGCACAAAATGCTTTTATCTTGTGGCGGTCCCCATTCAGCTTTGTTTGGTTGCCCCTTCTTGGTCAAATCAGACAGCGGGCTAGCAATGGCTGCAAAGTTCGGTATAAACTTTCTATAAAAACCTACTAGACCTAGAAATGATCTTACCTGCGTTTTGTTGGTTGGCTTTGGTGCGTCTCTAATTGCTTCAACTTGCTTGGGATGAGGTTTTAACTGACCCATACCGCTGACCCTATGACCCAAACAATCTAAATCTGTATAGCCAATACTGCATTTAGTGGGTCTCACTGTGAGGTTCGCTCTGCGGAGTCTATTGAAGAGCTCGCTCAGGACGGACACGTGCTCACTCCAAGTATTCGTGTACACGAATATGTCGTCTACAAAGCTAACAACGTTTGCTAAACCTTTAAGCAACTTACACATCAAACGACAACAGGTGGCGCTGGCTCCCACTAACCCGAATGGCATCACTTTGAATTGATACAGTCCTTTCTGGGTCGCAAATGCTGTCAAAGTTCGGGACTCTGGGACAATGGGAACCTGCCAATATCCCTTGGACAGATCCAATTTGGAAATCCATCGGTTTCCCGACAACTTCGCAAATAGACCCTCCATATCTGGCATTGGTTCTGCATCGAACACAGTGATTTTTTTTAACTGCCGAAAATCAATGCAGAATCGGTTCGTCCCGTCCTTTTTCCTGACTAGCACTACTGGAGAAGAATATGGCGAGTTGGAGGGTTCAGTCACCCCCAGATCCAACATTTTACCCACCTCTTCGTCCACAGCTTCACGTGCGTTGTATGGCACCGGATATCCCTTGATTCGAATAGGGTCTGACGTATTCAGCTTAATTTTGAGGTCCAAAAAAGTTGTACAACCTGGTCTGTCAGTGAATACATGAGAGTGTTTAGCTAAGAGCGCATTAATCTGTTGACGCTGGTCTTTCGTCAACTCCACACTCACATCGACTTTATCTATCCCTTCCCCCGCAACTCCCAAGGGACATTCAAGGGAACTCTCTATATTCGAATCTGCGTCATCATCGTCTACGACTGCCGTACAAACGACATTTAAGACCCCCTTTTCAAAATTGTCGCTCTGTCTCTTGATATACAACTTGAGCATGTTAGCATGGAATGTCTTTAAATTACCGTCCATGTCAATTTTATAGTCCATGTCACCTTTTACCTCCTTAACTTCATATGGACCTTTCCACTGGACTAATAACTTATTTGAGCTCGTTGGAAGAAGCAATAGAACCTGATCTCCCACAAGAAATTTCCTATTTCGCGCTCTGCGGTTGTAATACTTGGCATATCTGCGCCCCGATTTAATCAATTCGTCACGTGCCATCTGGCATGTACTCTCAAGTTTATTTCGCAGATCTAGCACGTACTGGTAAGTCGTTTTTATTTCCTCGTTCGCGACATCACCAGTCCATAGTTCGCGTAGTATCCGCATCGGGCCTCGAACTGTTCTACCGTACAACAATTCGAAGGGTGAAAACCCTAAACTTTCCTGAGGTACTTCACGGTACGCAAACAGAACAGCGTTCAAATAACGGTCCCAGTCTTGCGGACGTTCCGCGCACATCTTTCGCAGCATGCTTTTCAGGGTACCATTAAACTTCTCTACCAGTCCATTGCACATCGGATGGTATGGGGTAGTGTTTAGCTGTTTGATGGATAACAGCCTACTTATTTCACCCATGAGGTCAGAGGTGAATTGGGCACCACAATCAGTAAGGATTTCTTCTGGCACCCCTACCCTACTGAAGATATCAACTAATGCTTCAGCTACCCTTTCCGTTTCAATAGTTGGTAACGCTACGGCTTCGGGGTATCTGGTTGCGTAATCAACCAGAGTAAGAATATACCGATTCTTTCTTTCGGTAACAGGGTGTATTGGTCCTACAATATCTACTGCCACTCTTTTAAACGGTGTATCTATTAATGGCATCTGTCCTAAGGGCACCCTTGTGACCCTTCCCTTACATACGGTTTTCTGACATACGTCGCATGACCTTTCTTTTCGGCCTGCTTCTCTAATTCTATCTTTTCCTTCTCAAAGGCCCATTTCCTATCATCGGATTCCCTTTCAAATTCCAGTTTCCTTTCTTCGGCTTCCCCTTTTTCCCTTTCTGATTCCCTTTCTAATTCCCTTGCTCTTACCCTTTCTTCCCTTTCCCGGGCTTGTTCTTCTTGAATAAATTTCCTTAAGCTTTCACCTTCATACCCAAATTCTTTGCCTAAGGCAACCAAGTCCTTAAGGGATGACATGACAATGACAATTGTAATATGAATATAGATAGGTAACCAAACCAATGCTTTAAACACGTTTATACTGGACACACGGATCTAGATAAACTAAACAAAAATAAACCCCAACTTGAGTATTATCTTGTCAAGAAGGTCACGCTCAAATATAAACATTAAATGTTTACTTTCACAAAAATGATCGACAGTTCACTTAATCCAGCGATCCCACTTCTAACACCATTGTAACAGAATTGTTACCGAGAGGATGGTGGATTAAATGAACAACACAAACACAATATGTGAAAGAAAATATAAATTTATGAAATAAATTATTAATGAAAAATAATGATGTATCAACACAATAACTCATGCGCTCAACCCACAATTACACTCACAACCATTCACAATACATGAATAAATGAAATATCAATACAAAATAAAACACAGATATAAAGGGATCTCTTGGACTATACACAGATCCAAGGAACCTTTACGAAAGTTATATTACCGCAAGTATGAATTACGATAACAAACACAAAACATCAAACTATATTATCGCACGTATGGATTGCGACAACTAGCACGAACATATACATGTATTCAATCAAGTTGCAAGCTTTTATTAAGATTCATGCAATCCCTTGAAATAATATTGTGATCTGAAGTAACCATGTAAATACAACAATGTATTCAATTGTACTACAATTGCAACACACACATGTGTCTCGACCCTGTATAACCGTACGATTCACCACCTGTTGAATCGCCGCCCAGTTTCCCCGAAGACCTAGGGTTGACCAATACTTTTATCGGCCGTTTGCCCTTCACGGATCCACCACAGTTATACGTACAGACAGTATACAACATCTACTAGAACCAACGTTCCTCAATACCCTAGATGTCGCCCCGGATGTTTACAACTCTAGACAGCTCCGACACTCGGACTTCTAGATTTCCGGATATTTACACGTCACGACAGATGTAGACGAACAGACAGTTCGACAGACAGACAGTCAGATACTTCAATTCGATTGCACAATAAATCAGCAACAATTTCAGCTACGATCTCAAAGACGTTATCAGAGATGCTATCAGATGCGTTATCAAATGCGCCATCAGCCCTTTGGCTGGAGATTGAAAGACGAGCTATCTATCCTGTGATTAGATACTTTAGGTCCCGTAATATTGATCATAAATATTCTGCCTTATATACCCTCAAATAGGTGAGCAGAAATCACGGCAAGATTACTGTGCACCACGTGAAACTAATGTTCCGGATTTCATGTAATTCAAAATCAGGCACATGCAAATCGTTACATGCCGCTTACCTTGGAGAAAATCACTTATTCACCCCAGGTAATGCATGTACGACGAAAAAAAGAAAATGTGAGATTAGTTTGTAAATCAATTAGAAAATAAATTAAATTTTCGCCTAATTCTGTGACAGTCATTATAAGTGCTTGTTGTATATTTTCAGACGTTATATCTATCTATCTATCTGTCTATCTATCTATCTATCTTGAAATATATATTGTAGTTATATCATTATTTTTGCTGCATAGCGCTTGGAGCTTCTAAATATTAGGCGCAAAACAAAGTCCTCATTATTATTATTATTATTATTATTATTATTATTATTATTATTATTATTATTATTAATGTGTGGGTATGGTCACCATTTTGTACTTGGTATATAGATGATTTGTCTGATTTCTCAATTATGATAAAAAGTATAAAAAATATAGCAAAAGTCCCTCGAAGGAAAATGAAAAAAATATGCAGAAATCCAGGATGAGATCATTTATTCTTTTTCACTGCTGAATGTTTAAACTATCTCTGATATTCTTGTGCCATAAAATTTTTTTCAAGACGACCTCCATAGCAGCCTTATTAAATGTTAGATCAGCATCATTTTGACTGGGACCAACTAGATGTGAAAATAAATCTTTTGGTGAAAACCCGATGTCCGTATAATCATCCATTGAAAATAATTAGAAATAGCAAGATTTTCAAGAAGGCAGACGTGGTGGCAATAAAGGAAGTTAGATACGTATGTTCATTTAGTGTCATCACGTCCCCCTCTCCCAAAAAAATAAAAATAAAAAAAATCTGGAGGCCCTTTATGTTATTATGACTTTCTGCTAAGGAGGATTAGTTATACCATTACTATTTTTTTGTTAAATGACTACCATGGCGGCCATACTGGACATCAGTTGATATTATTTCATTTAAGATCGATCATACATCACAAGACATTTTTGGGCGAAACCTCAAGTATGAGGAATAATAACAGCACGATTTATACAGTTAAGGTCGGTCAACACTACATTCAGTTAGATTTAACTTGATATGGTGAAAACCTCATGTTGACATGACTTTCCGTTCGACCAATCGATAGATCGATCAGAGAGAGAGAGAAAGAGAGAGAGAGAGAGAGAGAGAGAGAGAGAGAGAGAGAGAGAGAGAGAGAGAGAGAGAGAGAGAGAGAGAGAGAGAGAGATAGTACTGACGAACTGCAAATCAGTGAATCTACAGAATAAGATATATTTGTTGAAGCAAACGCTTGAGCTCTTTTGTAATGGCTCTCTAACCACTCCGCTGTCTTGTGTTTATCGATTTCATTTTCTTGGAAAATATGAAGAAGAAATTATTATTAACCTAAAATGGCCGTAAAATTACCTACATTATCTACTAAATTCCTAATTATTTCATTGACACTAATAACTAAGCAACATATATACATTTTTTTCTGCGTCAACCTTACGTGCGCATAAATGCCCAATTGCAGCTTATATATTTTCATTAAAAGGAAAGTAGGGGAACCCAAATTCCTTCCGAGAACGAGCTAACTAAACTTAACCGTTATGCCTGCTTGGGATTTTCCAAAAAGTTATGTACATGAAACTTACGAGAAATCGTATCGGGGCCGGATGAGGTCAAGTGTTTGGATGCGATGTTTATAAAATTTCAAAAGGGCCCCGACTTTCCAAAGCAAAAATCGGTGTTTATTTACTCAAAGAGTGCACAATGGCCACTAAAATTTTACAAGAATAAACAATGGGTTGAATGGTCAAATAATTGACAAGGGACTGTACGTTTGTGTGTGTGTGTGCGCGCGCGCGTTTTTATTTATTTGTTACCCTGAGGGTGATTTACGGATCCCTGCACCCTGGATTCGGCCCTAGTACGTAATAGTCGTCAGTGAAATACTTGTAATCACGTCCCAAATTCTTACATCGAAATGTTCGATATATTTTCACATTCTGTTTCCTGTAGTGAAAACGAGGCCAGGATTGCTATAAGTTACTTCTCAGAGAGTTGAAAGAGAAACTACCAGTCCATTTTTCATTCGAAAATTTCGGATGTTTTCATCGTCAAATTATAATTGCTTGAATGCATGTCTATTGTGTCAACACTCTTTTCTCTAGTTCGTCTTTCTCGAGGATCTTTAAGCGTTGTAATGGGATTTATGTTGTATTAGTTGAGTTTATGTGTGATTCAGTCTATGTTGCGGAATTTGTTCATTACTTTATTTGTAGACATTGTGGAATGAGTTGTAAGTAATTAAGGCTTGTTCATTCGTAGTAAACATCGAGATTTACCGTTCCTGCTTGTTCCGTTAGATGTCGTACGTTGCTGTTTTGGCCAATCGCTGCACACAGGTCATTATCCGTGTCGCCGCGGTAAATACAATAAGTACATTTGGTGGGAAACGGTATTGCGCCAAAAGAAGTACCACAAAAGAAGAAGATTTTGGGAGTTGGACGACTGGAGCTTTTTCAGACAAAATGTTGGGAACACATGACTTCAAAAGGATTACAGCTAAAGGTTTAAATAAGTTTTCATTGATAATTTACGGTCTTTATGTAAGAAATTCTGTTACTTCTTTCAGTTGCATAGATCACAGCACAGAGTCTGACGTTTTATAAATTTATCAACCCTTATCAATAATATATATATAGGAGTCTGACGTTTTATCAATAAAGTAAGGCGAAATATATATATATATATATATATATATATATATATTTATTATTGATAAGGTAATTAATGTCAGACATTTATATATATTATTGTTAAGGGCAATTCATGTTGTCAGGCATTTCGCCGTACTTTATTGATAAAACGTCAGTTTCCTTTATATATTATTGATAAGGGTAATTCATGTTGTCAGACATTTCGCCGTACTTTATTGATAAAACGTTAGACTCCTGTGATCACAGGTAACTGATAGTCCTACCCGTAAGACGTATCACATGTTGATCTTGATTTTAGTGTTACGTCTTACGAGCCGAATGACGCCATAGTGTAGTTAGTTCCGATGTCGTCGACATCGGAACGATAAATCAAAGTTTCAGGAATATCGAACATACTTAGCAACCTATATAGACACTCTTCCACTAATATATGTTTAATTAATTATACTTGCGCTGTTTTTATCCAAATGAATCAATAGTTGACACTTGCAAACGGACGCATTTTTTGTTCAGTTGACATACATTTGAATTTGCTGAAATGCGACAGTTGTCGAGGTATGCCGAAGTATGTTTAAGTTAGGTTCTAATCAGAAAATATTTTTTGAACGAAACAAAATAAAATCGTGATGTTTGTTAAAACCCATTTGATAATTTTGTTTCGTGAAAATAAAACAGCTTTATTGAAACTTACTTTGGCATTCCTCAGCCACCATGGCATTGAAACGTGTTTCAAAGGAACATGAAAAATGCGTTCATTTCCTAGTGTCAGAGTTAGAGTCGATCACGATCAAGACAGCAAAGTAAGTATATCAATAACTCTTAAATATGTGGATAAATGTTGATACTTATTGCCAAGTATGTGATAAACATGAAAATTTCACCTCTTATTCTCTGTTCAGTATATTTAAAAATACTACACAGCGCTGCTCTTTAGGCAGTAAGACCCAGACGCAAGCAAACATAAATATCAGCGTCGAGGCTTACATTGTAGGACTAAGGTAACTGATTGAGCTTACAATGTTGGTAAAGGTAATAACCTGAAGGAAGAAAGTCATACTGAATGAGAAAATTACCTTAGATTACACCCATGACCCGTTCTTTTATCATGGTAAAAAGAAACAAGAATTGCCCGGTTTTACCAGCCGAGACATGGTAACTTATGCAGAACAGTAACCATTTATCTGTATTACAATTTGTGGTACGTATAGAGAGATACAGTGTATGCAAGTCTTTGACATATTCTTTCATTAATCAAAGAATAATGGTTGATGCAAAGATTAAATTTAATTACCATACATTTAATTCAAAGTTGGGAATCCTGTTCCATGAAAGAATTACACATGCGTTAGTCTTACCTGTAAGACACAGGACATGTTGATTTTGTTTAAGTGCTATGTCTTTTGATCTGAATAACGGCCTTGTGTAGTCTGTTCCGATGTCGTCGACATCGGAACGAGTAGTCAAAGTTTCAGGAATATCGCAAATACTTGGCAACCTATATCGACACTCTTCCACTAATTTATGTTTAATTAATATACTTACTTACTGTGCTGTTTTTATCCTGGTGGAATCAATATGACACTTGCAAAAGGGCGTATTTTCCCATTCAGTTGACATACATTTGAATTTGTTGAAATGCGACAGTAGTCAAGGTATGCCGAAGTATGTTCAAGTAGATTCCAATCGGAAAATGTTCTTGAACGAAACAAAATGTTGCTTGCTGTTCAGATACTTTGATACTTTCGTTTCGTTAAAATAAAACGGCCTTGTTGAAACCTACTTCCGCATTCCTCAGCCACCATCGTATTGCAACCAATTGAAATGTGTCAAAGGAACATAAAAATGCGTTCATTTGCTAGTGTGAGATTTTGAGTCGATCACGATTAAGTATATCAATAACTCTTAAATATGTGGATGAATGTTGATATTTATTGCCAAGTATGTGATAATCATGAAAATTTCACCTCTTATTCTCCTGTCAATAGAGTTCAAAACACTACACACGTCTGTTCGTTAGACAGTAAGACCCTGACACCCAAAACATCAATTTCAGCGTCGGGTCTTCATATGTAGGACTACACATGCGTTTGCAACCATCAACTCAGTTGTAAAGATGAAAGTACAAAATTCACTTCCCCTGCAAATAATTTTTTTGTTGCTTAAAATCTCAATAATAGGTTTTGAACCATTCATTTTACGTCTGTGTGTGTGCCAAATGATTCAGTTGGCATTTCAGAAAACTGCATATAAATTCGAACTGAGTGAACCATGGCGGGTATGGGGTTATTACTATAACTTTTAATGATGGATTTTTTTTAATAGGCTTTCAAATATTTGGTATATATATACTGTATATTCGTGCATACAACACACCTATTTGTATAACGCGTAGAAATTACGTCTTTGTGTAAAAAAAATTATCTTGGATTGTGTGCATGTGCATATACCACATGGTAACCAACACAGGACTGCTAGAGGTGCCTCATCTGATACACGTTACGAGGCTGTTTATCGTCTCTCACTCACCATCCAGTGATTTAACGATGGTGTCTTTAGTGAATGATTGTAAAGCTACAAGACTTGATTTGATAGGACCAAGGCTAATAAAGGTAGCTGCACCTGCAATAGTACAGTATACTCACTGAATAGCTTTCATTTGCAATGGAAGTATTAGGTCTAATAAATTTCCACATTTGGATTTTTAACATAGCTTTAAAAAAAATCAGTCATATCGCTGTGATGTCTGCAGTGCAGCAGTTTATAGTGATGTCAAGCACTGGCCCTGGGGCATCATGCCACAAAGAAAATAATCACCGTAAACTGGTTTTCATTTCTAGAAAATGTATGGGTATTGGATTTTTAGATTTGATCTGGTATAATTTGTTATATTTCCAACCGATGCATAGGTTGGATGTTAAAGCCCCATAGTCAGTTACAGGAGGTGAATTTCACTCTTTTGAGGAAACATTCTACTCCAGTTACTTCCCATGCATTTTTACTGATTACATCATACAATGTGATGTCCTTTTGCATCACGATCGTTGCACGTCGAAATGAATAAACATGAACCTTATATAATAATCACAATAGTTAAAATCATCCAAAAAGGAAGATCAACATATATTATACCACAATTCAACCGATGGCTTCTATTGGAGAGATAGAATTTTAAATCCAATTGTTACATCAGATTGTATAATGTTCCATATACTTTGATGAAAATAATATCTTTTGTATTAGAAACACTACTTTTCTTTAATTACAATATTAACTACCATCATTTTCTTACTGTAATTTTTCATCTGAAAAAAATCACTAATTTATTGCTGCATTCTGCATTTATGATATTATTTTTAAAAGAAATTGTGGACCTTGCATTATTTATACAGTCATGAATGTGCATAACTAGCAGATGGCAGAAGCTTTAACAAAATCTGCATAATGAGCATTTTTTTCTTCTCAAAGTTGCTAGTTTGGGTGATTAATAATGCCATCATTTATTGGTGATGAGATTTGGAAAACATGACTTGGCTTTATGTAAAACTGATCTCTTGGTCAATATTTAATTTTAATTGTTAATATTGTTCATTGTCTTTTCAGTACTGTCAGATGAAAATGTAGGCCTTCCTTTGGAGTCAGGAAAGAAATATTCAGTAAGCAACACATTTTTTTTTTCAGTTCAGAACAAAAGCAACTACTTATTTTCTTGGTTAAAAAAAAACAATTTCACAATATCACTATCATATCAAGATAATGTTTAAATATACAAAATACACAAATCCAGACCCCCTTGGTTTTATCACTGATGATTTAAAGACCTGCCAATCCTTACAATTTGAGTGTAAGTCTTACTTAAATAACCCTTCTGGAATAATTGCTAAGATTTTAAAAATATAATTGTAGCTTGCCAGATACAGATACTGGCATGTCATTGTTGGGTCCAGATTTTCGTTTCATGTTATTTAAATTAAAATAAAGCTTGTAAATGAACCAGACTAACTAGACAGGTGCCTCAGGTGTTTTAAACTGCCCATATTTTTCATGCACAATGCCTTCATGATCAGGCTGAACAGCCACCCCTCTAACAAAAAAAAAAGAGTAAAATGTCCCCCTCATGAACGGCCATCAATGATTAATTAAAATCTTGAAGTAAGGTAAGCAATTATCTTTATCGTCAATACAGGTCTCCCTGTGTCAAGTTTCCGTTAGAAGTGTCGACTAAAGATTAATAGTATATCATTATCTATAAAAGTCTACGTTTACAGGAAATGGGCTAAATAATGTTATGATAGAGTTTGGGGCTTTACACCTGTCGAGTTCTTATCTTTCATGATTATAACCAGTAGTAATTGTTAAGATCATAACCGGGTCAGCATAGGCTAAAAATAGATTTTGTGCATTGGCACACACAGCGAACCTTGATGGAAACCGGGAACCAGACAAAGACTGTAAAAATCTTGTGACAACACATTTATGGCTTCCTTTACAAAGACTGCGTTTCCTCCATTCGACACAAGTTTTTTTCTGCATAATGAAATCGCATACAGTTAGCAACAACCGAATAAATCATAACCAAACATTAACATGTCATCATGTTAACGGAGACATTATTTTAAAAGAAAGTCTGTTAATCTACTTGACAACATCGGGAGAGGGGGGACTTGCCTAACAATTTTATGTAGATAAGACTCTTAAAAAAAACAAGTTTATGTTGAAATGATTTGAATAAACAGTCATAACCGATAATTAGGTTATTCAGCAGCAGCAGTGGGGCTATGGATGATGGTAACTTTTTGTAATGCTCTGCTTTCTTCATTAAAACTGTCTTCCACATTTAAATCATGGAATTTTTTTTAAAAAAAACCCAGTAAACTTTGTGAATGTTGTTGCATATATTTGATGTAATTCATTTATGTTTATTTTTATTTTTGTTTGTTTGTTAGACTTAAATTTGGCATTTTAAGTTTTAAGATTTGATCTTAGAAGGGTGGGGTGACCTGTACTTTGCAGAGTAAACACCAGGTTTTGACCTCATTTCTGACCTGGCTTCAGGGGATCAAGAGGAATTATTTTGTTATTTATCTGGAAAAGAATTGTGCTCATAGACTTTTATTAACAAGAACTGACTTCATCAAGCGACATGGTCTTCCATATTGGATACTTCGCTGGGATTCAAACTTAGAATTATTTGGACATTTTATTACCAGGACTTTTGCAATTTCTCTAGTGGATAATATTTTGAATTATTTTTGGATTAATTTTGGAATTGATTCTTAAAACCGTAAGTTTATTTTTCTTTTCAGAAAAATATTTGTGCTCAATAAATTGTTTATTAAGTTTTACAAGCTTGTTATTTTCACTCTTTCTATGTTACTGTTTATTCAAGCCTAAGCACGTAACAATGTGCAGAACTGCATTTTGTAGTGGATACACTTGGCAGGGATATGAAGAGTTCATTCATTTGGTCATTATACAGATGCCTGTAGTCATTCTTAACTCTGTTTGAAGGGCAGATACGTGTATTTGTATGTGATATAAATAAATAATGATGTATCACTTGTCTTGATACATGTTTTGTCATAGACAGTTATTAGGACATGGGAAGACCCTGCTCCAATTCAAAGAAATGTAATGGAGTGCGCAACACAATCTTGTACACATTTATGATGCATTTATGTTTGGTTGCAGGTTTCTGTTGAAGGGAACATTGGATGTGGGAAAACGACATTGTTGGAGTACTTCAGAACATCTCAAGTTGTTGAGGTAACAGTGATGGAAAATCATAGGATAAATAGGGATACTGTGTACATTGTAATCACTTTAGCATTATAAATCAATTTAATAAGTTCATGACTTTTTGTACTTCTGATTTAATTAATCAGATGACAGAAAATTCAACTATGTTAATTAGATTCTGTTGGCCAACCTAGTTTGTTTTGTTTTTTTAACAATAACCCATAAAAAGTTTGGTAAAGTTCTTGCCTGAACGCGTTTTTCATTCTGTTCATATTCGCATTATGTTATTAGATCAGAGTCATATCACAGAAGCAGTTGTGAAATGAGGTGATCTTTGTTTAGGATAAATGGATTTACAGTAAAACCTGACTTGAGGGGACCATCTGTTTTTGAGAAACCGGAATCTAAATTCACAGATTTATTGATTATATAGTGTTATGACCTGTTATGAGAGACATTTTTAGGCAGAAGGGGTGGTCTTTCAAGACAGATTATTTTTTTGCGAGGAATGTCATAAGGAGGATTTAGAGAATGAAAATTCATGTAATTGTAAAGGATAAATTTGGAAGCTGCCACTCAGATACTGGCAGCAAAAATTAAATATGGTACAGTGGAACCCCTCTATAATGCAATAATTGAGGTTTTAAAAAATTTGATCCCATTAATGCTGGTTTTACAGTAATTAAATTTGTTTTCTCCAGGTAATACCACATTGGCAAATATACGTGTATACAGTTATTCACTTTTTTTAAAGAAATCCATTATATTTCTTTGTTGACATGTTTTACTCGGCTTTTTAGTAAGAATTTTTATCCATTTCTGAGCAAAGAAGCAAAATTTTGGGATCACCATGTTGTGACGCATATTCTTTAATCTCTTTTAAATGTTCTTTGACTGTTGAATGTGAAATAACATGAGGCAGAATTTCACCAACAGATGACTCATTGTCACTATCACTGTCTGCAGTTGGAGAAGTAGCAGATTTACCTCTCTGAAGAATATCCTTCTCCCAGTCTGGCCCTGAGAATACATTAGAAGTTTCTAGACTGTGATCCATATTAGCATATTCTTCCAATGTCATGCCATTGAGGAAAGGCTCCATTGATGGTTGCAAATCTCGTTCATTCTCATCGCTCTCTGGCATTATGGCTTCTACACTTACAAAAAAGCCACACTTGGCAAAACACCTTTCAATGGTGTATGAAGAGAGATAATCCCACACAGACTTGATCCATAAAATGGCATCAAGAACAGTGACAGTCTTTGAAATTTCAGTTGCTGTAGAGCACTCATCCATTTTGGAAGGAATGTGTCGCATGTACTTTAGTCTGGTTTACTGCAGCTTGCAAATGACACCATATGTTGGAGTTGCCAATTTCACAAAACTGGTCGGAAGACAAATTCTTTTCAAATACTTTATTAGAGCAATCTTTACTATTTATGCGGTCTTTGTTACAAAGGATTAAATGATGGTTAGATGTGTTTATCTCGATATATGGTCATTCAACTATAGTGATATTTAATGTGTACTTTGTTTGCATACTACATTTATCCCGAGCTCTAGTGTTTACAAAGGATTAAGTTAAGGTCATTGGTGTCGATTTTTTTTTTTTTTTTTTTGTGCGATGCTGTTGTTCATAGCAGTGCCAAAATGCATATTTTGCCAAGAAATCGCGGTCGCTGGTCGCGTTCACCAGGTGGACGTTCATAACAGAGCATTTATATAGTAAAACCTATCCGTGGATTACGATTGTGGTTGGAAATGACAGGTGGTCGCTCATAGCAGAGGTCACGCATGACAGGTTTTACTGTACACTATTTCACATACTTTGAAGAAGAAAACAATTTGTGTGCGAATGAATGTACAAAATTTCAGGAGCCACACAGCGAGCATGTTATATTCGAATTTGCATTGTAGCAGGGTTCCACTATACTTCTCAGAGACAGACATTTTCAGCCACATTGGGTTAATAATGTCCATGGCATGGGTTGGATATTCAACCAGCATATTTGTCAATGGAGCTGACACGTTTAGCATGTAATCAGTCACATCTCATAACACCTGTTGGGGACACTCAACCAGGAAAGCAATTTTAAAACTAAATGAGACTGAAATGAAAAATAAACTAAAACAAGCTCTTTTGCATAGTATACACTCTAGCTCAATATGAAATTCCATTTTCTGATACAGAAATGCATTGTAACCTCCAGGAGACCAATTGTAAACTTTCAGATAAGTTAGGGAAAGTCTGTTAGAGAAAGAAAAACTGACCCATGAGAAGCTACTGGCAATCTTTCTCACACACCAACATTGGCCGAATCCGAGACTCAAACCCATGCAGACAGAGGTGAGATGGCGGTGATTTGTAACAGACAGCGCTTAAGGCCACTCCTGGCCCCTTATATGGTAGTGACTTTTGTGACTACATTTAAAAGCATACTAAATTGGCCAATAATTGTGTTCTTCCTCCACCATTAATACTGACTGCCATATATAGCCTATTGTGTGCTGAAAGATGGCGTTAAGCCTAAAAACAAAAATAAAACATGTAAATAGTTACATATGCATACAAATTTAAAATTCAGTATTTGTTCCTGATAATCATTATTTTTTCACAATTTTTGTACTCTCATTGGTAGCTATGTTAGTGTGGCCTTTTAATGATATAGAAATCATGCAACACTCACCTGCTTATCATGGAGATTATACATTCTGTTGCTACCCACAGGGACAATTTAATCATCATTGTTGCTTTGAAAGAGAAAAAATGCAAAATATTCCATTTGCATTTTAACAAGATCGTTTCTTACAAATATCTTTTGGTTTGGCCTGCTTTTCTAAAATGCATGCCTAGCAGTAATAGTTAGTTGTCCTACTCTACCAGGCAGTTGATTTTTTAAGCCCTTGAATGAATTTAATTAAAAGCACTTAAAACAATAACCCATTTGTGTAAACAGCTACCTAAGGTAATGAACAAACATTAAATACTTTTTTAAAAGCCACAAAAATAAATAAACAGTAAGAATAGTTTGCATTGGATTACCAAATCTCACTCTTTTTCTCTTTCTTACTATGTTTGTCTCGCCAATTCAAATTTTCCTTTCTTCTTTAAGGCAGTGAAAGAACCAGTTGAGCAGTGGACCAATGTTCAGGGACACAATGCTTTGGTGAGTTCCACTTAACAAGTTGCACAGAAATGTATAAGATTAATGTAATAACATTTAAACTTGATGCAAGATCAGTACATTGGTCACCTTTCCCAGACACCAACACATGCAATCAGATTTTTAAAAATTCTTTTGCTATCAGTTTGGTGCATGTTTTGATGACTGAGAGCTGCACATATAATTTTAGATGGATAGTAAATCTGGAGGTTTCTACCCAACTTTAAATCTGGTTTCAAACTGCCATTTGTAGCAATTGTAAGCATGACTTTTGTTGATGCAAACAGGAAACTTTCACATGACAATAAATATGTTTCAACCACTATGAAATTGAAAACATGCTTTATTTAGGTTTGTTGACGAATTTCTGGGATCAAAGGTCTTCGTCTAGCTTTGATTAAGATTTATATATTATTTAAAGGTGCTGTTTGAATGACCAAACAAATGGCTGTTTGTTATTGCTGCAGCAAAATCAAATAATTGCGATACTTTATCAGAGGCTGAATTTTTTTCCCTCATTTAGTATCTAATAGAACGTTTCAATACTTCAAACGTGATCAGTTTTCTTTGAAGATTCAGATAAACTATTTTATCTAATGTATTTATCTGGCAGATTGCAGTCATTGACAGTTTCAGAGGTGGTCAATTGTAGCTTGTCAGATTATTTGGGTTATATAACAGTACAAACAGGGACGTAGAGAGCTATCACATGCTCTTGGGTAAGAAAAACCTCTCCTAGTTCTTGTTCAAACAAAAATTTTCTTTTATATAATTTCAAGTGTTGTTTGGCCATGGCCACCTTGTGGGCCTTGATCGTGTGGATAAATCCCAAGGATGATTTACCCACCCCCACCCCACCCCACCACATTTTGAATACAGAATACTATGGCCAGACATCATTATAAGCAGATTATGATATAACAATGTCATGTTAGGGTGGTTTGTCAATAGGAACAAAGGATTTGTTTATGGATCCTGTCATAGTGCCATTGAATTTCTCAACTCCAAGCCCATGACTATATACAATTTTCTGGAGCCAAAAAGATTGCCAGATGGTATATTTTGTCACCAATAAGGTGAAAAAAAATAGCACTTTGTGACATTAGCAAAGCCCAGCTCAATCCCTGTTATGGATACAGGCTTGTATTTACTGAATGCAGATTCAGTCAGGGAACTAGACCAACTATTCAGATACTTTACCTGCTCATACGTTTCAGTGCAAGATGTCAGCATAGTTGATCTTTTAGAAATGTTGTCTCCTAAAGAAACTTCATGATAAAGGTGAAATTGATAATTAACATCTTGGATATTAGCAACAAGCAAAGAAGTTTAAAATGGACTTTTCCATAGCTGCCAACTGTCCAGTTTTTTCCCCCGTATTTTGGACTTGAATACGGGTGTACGTTTGTTTTGGCAAAAAATACGTTTTTTAATTTAAAAAAAAATAATAAAATTTTTTTGGAATTGTTAGTTTAGATCAGTCAATCTGTTCTTTTTTGATAGAATTATCACATGTATATACGAAAAGAGTTCTACAATACAATTGGTTTATTTGAAATCGAGGCTACCTTGCCTGTCGTTATCTGTCATATTGGATTTCACAATAGTTACCGCTGTTGCTGTAGATGTATCTTGTCTTCGTAATATTCAGCTTCTAATCATGTGAAATAGGAAAGCGGAATATTCAGAATTTTCTCCAGGAAGAATTGAAGGAAATAATTGGAAGGACATTTGTGCCATCTTGTTTAGATTTGTGAAAACATATAGTAAAGGAGAAAACTTGACGTTTTGCAAATTGTGTAACGTGATTTCGCTACTGCTTATGGAGGTGCCCATGAAATGCAAGAGCCCGAAAAAGCTAATAAACATCAGCTTCCTACTTCATCACATACAGCTCAGTCTGAACTTACAACATAGATAAATGCCAGAGATAACCTTAATGTACATTGATCGATATTTGATTTCTTTTACTTTTAGAAATAAACCTTCCTTTTTCAGTTACTAATGTTACTGAAGATTTGTTTTGCACACGTTTTCAAGACATTAAAATCGCAAAGGATAACTCTTATGCTTGAATGAAATCAGTTCAGTAAGAAAATCTCAGAATTGAGATAATCAATGAAAGTTGGTACTTGTTTTCTGCCGTTTTTTTTAAAATTTTGACTAGTCAAAATAAAAAAGGGCAGAGAACAATATGTTGGTCTAATTGGAATCGATGATTGAAAAAGAAACAAGGTGTGGACATTGAAAAAGAAACAAGGTGTGGACATGGCTCCTATAAACAGCTTGTGTTTGAGTGTGTTGCACTCTTGCACCTTCTGAATGGGCACCCAAATGGAACATGGTGCATCTTCAAAAGGTATAAGTGTGCAACACGTGCATCTTTGACATTAAATAATTATGTAAAGCACTGTCCTACTTTATTGATGGTTGTATATGTTGTAAATAGTTACATCTGCATAAAAATTTTAAAAATCAATATTTGTTCCTGAAAATCAGTATTTTTGTACTCGGGGGTTGGCAGCTATGCTTTTCATATTATTGGAAGAAAAGCAACAATTGGGACAATGGTTATTATACGGTAATTAAAACTTGAAGGAATTGTTTATTCAGAATGCAACTTTCATTTCGCGACACTTTTTCTTGGAATTAATAAGGACAGCATCACAGTTACAGCTATAAGTACACAAAAATACCATTGTCCAAAGAACTGTACCACCTGCACCCACTATTTCACCTGCTGATAACTGACCATATCTAAACCAAAATTTAGCAATATGGAAAACTTAACATCCTAGCCATGGTTATGATCCCATCAAGCATATTCTGATATGAAGTCTTTCATTCTGTCTTAATGTCTTTATTTGGGGAAGTTACCTCATCTGAATTGGAATCAACACAGGTGACACCAATCTTTGATCATTGTGGTCAAGCCAACATGGGGATAGCTGGGTATATTTTTTATTATTTTTTGTAATGTGGTGTGTCCATTTTTCACAAGAATTTGCATAACTCAAAATGTTTAATATGTAGCTTTATTAGTTGTTTGTGTAAGTAACTGATATATGTATATATGGCACATGCTACTAGTAGTCTCCATTGCTGTTTGATCATGTGACTATGTTGATACAAAGTTGTACAACTTTCTGTTTAAATGATAGTGTAGTGATACTGCCATGGTAAAAAGCCCAAGCTGAAACAGTTTATCCAACCACAATTTTGTGTAGCATTTTGGCAACTAGGCTAATACAGTGACAAAATTGAATTTTAGACAAATTAGGTCCAGTCCACTTCTGAAAAACATGCCTGGATGCATTGTGTATTCGCAGGAGTGATATGGTCTTTGAACAGGGTCCATAGCGGGCCTTGAAAAATGAATTTGTTCCTCAAGGCCTTGAAAACACCTTAAAAGTTCAAAATATTGTCTGGGTACCTTGAAAAGCCTTGATTTTCTTGAATTAATAAATATTTTTTGTTTTTCAGATTTCAGTAACAAGAAAGAAAACTATATTTAAAAAATTTTAAAAAATAAATCCGATCTCTCGCTACGTTTGTTCCAGATCAGAAATTTCCACAACACGCCGCTGTGCAGTCATACGCTTTGAACTTCCGGTTGTTCAAAGCGCGGACGAAGTTGCAGTTTAAATTTGGATCATTTGTACGCTTTGAAACGGGGGCTCGTTACAAAGCAATTCGGAGTATCCGTCCATGAATCAGGGTCTAAAGTTGTATTGTTACAGGTTAGACCCTGATTCATGGACAGACTCCAAATATGCTTGGTTATGAGTCCCTGTGCTTTGAAATGGAGGGCTGCCGATTCCAACTGTGGTGGCTAGACGAAGAAACATATAAATTTTGGATAATGCGATCTTTCTCAGACAGCTATGAAAAATGCAAATTATGTCAGAAAGATGTTGATTTGTGTGCTATGGGAAAGATTGCTTTACGATCTCATGCATCTGGAAATAAAACATCAATCTCACATAATGGCTTGAAAACAGTTTGATGACAAGCCACAAGAACTAAAAAATTCGCAATAACTTTGTAAATAGTGTAGAGTAGACTGTAAAATAAACATTATTCAGTGACTGTACATATGTAGGATTCTTGGCTGTCATTTTAAGCAATACATTTGCAAGAAATATTTTTCGTATGAAGTATAGTAAGGATTAACTTATTTATTTTTCATTTCTGTATCCATTAAAATTAATGTAATAATTCACCTTGAAAAACCCATGAAATTTCTGAAAGAAATTTGCTACTAACCCTGTTTGAAGGTCTTTCACAGTTTGGGAAAGATGCAATATCATTTTCAAAGTATTTTAACAGAATACCCAGAGTCTTTGAAAATTTAAATAAAACCAAACATTTTAACTTCTTTCCATGATCACAAGTAAAATTGTCCAATGTTCTTAGATTTCGGATGTTGTCGAGTTTCTTTCTGTTGATGTCTGGTTCAGTTTCATTTCATCATTAAACAGTACTATTTTGCATTAATTGTTTAAATACTTATATGTACGACATGTTAGCGAAAGTAGGTCTTGGAAATTTGTTTGTGGTTTTTACATGTTTGGGATCCACAAAATAATAATTCCTCCAAACCATGCAAGCAGTATGCATTCATTCAATACCTAGTATGTGGTGTTAGAAGGCCCTGAGGCATATTCCATGTGAAGTTCATACATAAGTTTATTTTTCTTGATCGTCAGAAGCACAGTTCAGTGTATCACTCAATTTTCTCCATATAAAAAGATTGAGGACAGAGAAGTATGAATGTACATTCTAAGATTTTCTTGCTATTCGTATGTAAAAATACTTAAATATGATATTCATTGAGCTGATGGGGACCCTTTGTGACAAAAAATTTCCTATTGTTTTCATTATGGTTCTTCACTTCAGGAATTGCTGTACAAGGATCCTTCTCGGTGGAGCTTCACCTTCAACCTCTATGCCCAGTTGACCAGGGTCCAGATGCACACCAAGAAACATGTAAGTTTTCTCATCACATATTGTATCAGAATATATTACTTAAGATATGTCTGCTTGTAAATCTGATAATTCATAGCTTGAATTTAATCAACTGGTTATTTAATTCTTTGTTTACAACTAATTGTGTTCATAAGCAGAAGTTGAACTGAATACAAATATTTGTAATAGTAGGATATTTTCAAGGACTTTCAGTTCTATTTTTGTTTTGCAGGAGAAATCAGTAAAGATGTTGGAGAGGTCACTGCACAGTACTAGAACCTGCTTTGTGGAAAATGACTTTAGGAAGTGAGTTTCAAAGTTGCACCCATCTTCTTATCCCATTGATCCTTTTATAGAAGGAAAACCTTTTGCCAGTGGTTGTACTTCTGTCCCAGCATGTCAATTTAATAAAATCACTTCTGGCTGAAATAACTGACTGGGAGATCTGCATAAACATGCAAGCCAAAGGTGTTCTTAAAATGTCCACTTTAAAAAATCCCATCAGTTATTTAAAAAATGTATCACACACAATGAGTAAATTGTTTATCTTGAAAATCTTGCAGTTGCTACTCCTCATGAATAGCTGGCCTTATCACCATTGGGTTTTTACTGAAATACAGTGTCTGTTCTAAATGAGAATGGTCAGTTTTACATTATAGTCACCATAATGACCATGAAATTTTTGTTAGTAGACCTCCTGGAACTGTTGATATAGGGTTTTCATCAGTAGACCATGTGATGTCTGTTGGGTCACAAATGAAAGTGTGTTGCTCATGTGTCCAATATGACCACCACAGTGCCTATTTTGAAAATCTTTTTAACCATACTCATGAATGAGTTGTCTTGTCAGCAGGTTTTTTTCACTGAAACATCTCTTATGATTTCTAGTTGGTCATCACTGAAAATGGTGCCGGGCCAGGTCATACCAAAAACTCATAATATATGGTATTACATGGTTCCCTTGGGTGATAGGAATCCTGGAGAAGTTTTGGAATTTAAAAAATTAAATTCAAGGGCCTTTAAAAGTCATGGAATTTCTGACCATGGAGTGTTAAAGCTACATAAACAAAATTCCTAATGAAACACATATAAACAATTCAAAATATTATTAATTATCATTGCACTTATGCACTACAGTCAGTATTCTAATATATGTATTGCAACCTGTGAAAGAGATGATGTAAAAAGTTCATATTTCCCTTTTGGATCTTTTGTTTTAGAAGCAGTTTTTATCTGTATCTAATATGCGAAATGTGCAAGTAGATACATGGAAAAGTTTTCTGAAACTGCTTGTTTGCTTAATTTGTGCTGTTTAACTCTAGCAAGTCTGAAATTAAATTTTGTCATGCATATTTCTTGTCACTCTGCAAACCCAGACCTGCTTGAGAATTTAAGGATTGTATCATAGTAGTTTTTCAGCAATTTGTGATTCACACTGAATGCAAAAAAAAAGTCACAAATTCCAGAATTCTCAATTATCTTAAATCTTTTATAAAATAATTAATTTCCTGTTAGGCGCTGATTGTGGTGTCTGCAGTTGCTGGTACTGCTGGTTGTGATATTAGTGGAACTAAGCTGATTAATACAGTTGGCCTGGTAGCAAGCGTTTTGACTTATTTTAATTTATAGGTATAAGAGTAGTTTTATAAATGCATTTGAGAGAAACTGGGTCCTAACCAGAATTTTGCTCTGTGCATGTGCTGCCAACACTGATTTGAATAGCCATTCAGTATGAAATCTTGAAAATGTCTTCACCACCAAGGAAAAGAAATGCATTGCACAAAAGTGAAGTTTAGTTTGGAATATACCGAAACTTGGATGTGCATTCTGCCATCAAACACCGATATACACAGACATGATTCTTTGCTGTTTTTAAGCGGAATTCCGCTCAACTGGCATATCAACAGGTTGGCAAGTGAATGTATGGGATTGTTTGTATATAGGTGATGTATTTGGGTGTTCATTTTACATATTTGCTATAAAATGAGAAATTTAATATGTTGGCAGCAAAAAATGCCTAATTTTTTTTACTTAATTACAATGTGAACACTAAAATGCACATGAAATAACTTAAGTACCAACTATCATATGATAATAAATATTGTAAAATTATTAAAGTTGAAAATTTTTGGCAAGTTTGTTAGTTTTTCAAATGATTATTTTGTTACATATTATGATCATAAGTTGCAGCAGGAGCAGCTTTTCATGCGTGTGAAATGCATTTTTAGTCTGGTTCCCTGGAACCCCCTCGACGCCCCATCGGGGGAGTACCTCCAAACTCCCCTTTCACATTTTCAGCTTTTTGGCAAGATGAACATAATCATGTCTGTATATATCATGCTTTTTGCACGCAGTGTGCCACAAATGTTAGCATTGGGCATGGTGGCAGATAAGATGGGTTGAAGCTTGGTGGTAGAAAAAAACAAAGTTGTTCGGAAAATGAAGAAGTCAGAGCAGATTTCAGCTCTGGAATATTTTAAGCCATCTACAGAAGACCTGTAAGCTACCAATGCTGAAGCATTGGTTGTGAGCTTTCTTGCTGAACATAATCTACCATTATCAGCTGGAGACCATTATAAACGTTTGTTATGACAAATATTTCCAGACTCCAAGATCGCTTTACGAATTAAGTTTCCTTCAGCAAAATAGTTGCATGACTGTGTCAATTACAGAAGGCACAAGTCCTTCTTTTTCTACATGTTCAGGATGAAATGAAATATCTTTTATAGCAGTCTTTCTTTAAACCTCTGAAGGGTAATATTTGTTCATGATTGGGCTATGAGTGAATAGAATTTCTGTCAGTTCCTTCTGCTTAATGTTTGAATTTTTTTCAATAATATTGACTGAAACGTAATCATAAAAATTACTACATTTAAACTGTTTTATCCTGCTCATTGAAGATAAAACAAGAGGAGCTGATGTTGTACTGAGCATACAAAAGTGTTTGATTGACCAGAAAGGAAGGAAGGGATTTCTACTTGGACTTTGCTTTCGTAGTGTATGTGGGTTGAGACAAGGCAACTTGAATTGCACCAAACTAATTTAACAAAAGTATGGAAAACTGCCTGAAAATTCTTGTATTCCAAGGGATGGGATTTTTGTGTGCATATTCGGCCAGGTAATATCCTAATGATCGTTCATTAGTGCTAGATTGGTTACAAAATAATCCTGGAAATAAGCTAGTTTACTGTGAAGAATGCTTGGCTAAGCTTGATCATATTACTGTGAAGAATGCTTGGCTAAGCTTGATCATATTACTGTGAAGAATGCTTGGCTAAGCTTGATCATGTTCATTCTGATGTTTCTCTTCCTCAACTTAAGCTAAAACTATGTTTTTACTGTATGGCTTGCCAAATGTTCTTAAGTCGATGTGAGACAAAGCATATATTGCCTCAAATATGTAAATTCATGAAGAATAAAACATTTTCTTGATGGATGGCTCATGATTTTCAGTATTGATTTATATAGCCAGGCCAAAATAAAAAAAAAACTAGTGCAGTATCCTGAACTTGCTGTACATCAAGATTGCAAACAATGAAATGTCAAGATTTTTGGTTTGCTTTAATTTTCACAATGTTTCCAGTGTTTTGCTTCTCATATTGCTGTAATAAATATTTGCATGGCACACTAGATTTTGGGCCAATGAGAGACTAATGCAGACCTGGCCAGTTAGGGTCTTAAGTCCTAGTCAGTTTTTGGACAGGTGCTTTCATTTTATGACTTGTGCCATTAATTAGGCCTCATGTAATGGTTTGGAACTTCGGGCAGTTTCATTAAAATGAGCATGGGACGCACCAAAAGTGTTCTTAGAATTTTCTTATCATTTTATTATGAACTCAGTGAATCAAAGTACCCTGGCATATCTTTTTTTTTAATTAAAAATACCTTCCCTGGGTTTCATGTATGCTTCAATGGAACAACCCTTTTGAGATTGGCATAAAATTGATCCAGTATTTAGACAGAGCTTTATACATATGTTTGGTAAAATAGGTTGAGAAATGTTATTTTCTTTTGAGGATCGCATCATTAAATCTGCTGTTTACAGTGATGCTGTAAGATTAGGAAAAGCAAATGCAGTGCACAAATAGCAGGTTAGTTTAACGTAATAAAATTAGTTTTGCCCTTCCCCCTTAACCTTTTTTTTCTTTTTCATAACATTATCTAAAGTTGTTTTATTTATGTTTCAGCAATGTTATTAATGGATTGGAATATGCGATATTGACTGAGTGGTACAACTGGCTGATCAAGAACCATGATGTGAACCTAGATCTTATTGGTGAGTTGCACACAAATCAAAGTCAATCTGAAACTATTTTGATGTTGCAGGATGACCTTTGTCATACACGTCACATGGTCTACTTTGCCTTTCTGCCCCAAAAAAATCCTTCTTTTTTTGTAGATGTTTAGATCTTGGGAAAAGAGGGACTTTCATGCACATGTGGACACATTAACATAATAACAAATTTGAAACTAACAATTCTGTTCACTATTGATGTGTCATCTAGGGGGCTGTCCATTTAGTATGTATGCCTGGAGGGGGGATAACCCAAATGCATATGCTTGCGTATGGGGGGGAGGGGTCTACTTATTCAGGGTTGCATCTAGGTCACGCGATCGTGCAAATCCCCCCAACCAATCAGAATTGAGCATGTGACACGCAGAAAGTACATGGCACTGTCTTGTAAGATCGGCCAGAGGAGTGACCCTATTAGCAGTCTGTGGTTTGATTCTTTAATAGTGTGTAGATAGAATATTGTTATTAGAAAGCATAAGACTTTGATTTTCTATAAATATGAAGACACTGGTCTTCATGTGATGTCTATTTCAGGCCTTGCGGAAAGAATTTTAATATTTGGCACTGAAAGTCTTAAGATGGATTCTAGTCGATGTGTGTGTAAAGCTAAAAGTGTTACATATGAAAACTTTAAACAGTAAAGGATGTTAAAAGATGAGAGGGGCAAATACATCATTGTTTATTTAAATTTTAGCATGTTTTATGTGGATTACGTTTTTTCTGCCTGGATTACGCTTATTGACCACTCAGATTACACTTTTTATTGTTAGGGGTTGGCATCTATGCCAGTCAGATAGTGAAAAATTAGTTTCATTATTATTATTGTTAGTTGAAGCCTCACTGGCTTAATGACACATGATCAGAATGCCAAAGTTCAATACACTCCACTGATTAGCCTGGATTGGCTGGCATGGTATAACCAAGCCTTATTTTGTATGCTATGCCAATCCTGACAAATTAAAGCAGATATTTTTAACAGCAGCAACACTTTTTGATTGGTTGGTTGTAGCTGTGTGTGATTATTTGTGTAGATTTGCAAGTCAGGTAGCCCTGTAAAGTTATTTATGGCCAAAATCTTAAAAATTGACAGTAGAATATAAGAAAAGGTTTCCTTCAAATTTGTTATTTCCTGTAACAAAATTTAAAGGAGACCAGAATTTTTTTAAAAATTCCTTTTATGTATGTAATTCTCTACAAATTTTAAGGGTGAGGACTAATCTTTCCACTATCCAAAGCAGAGAGAATGTCATTAAATACTTTCAGAAGAGTAGTTTCCGTACTGACGCAAGGGCGATATGCAGACTGTACATTGCTAATAAGACTGTTTGAATTCAAATGAGATACATGTTGGGTTAGAACAACCTTTTCTAAGATTTTTTATATGAATGGAAGATTAGAAACTGGACGGTAGTTCTTTAAATCATTATGGCCAAGTGTTTGGTTTCTTCAGCAGAAGCTTACGATGGCAGTTTTGAAAATGATGGAAATTCTCCCGATGAGAGAGAGATATTAATAACATCAGTTAGTGAAGGCAATATTGGGTATAAGCACTCAAGCAGCAGTGATGTCGGTATTGGATCAAGTTCACAAGACTTTGGTGCATTCTTCATCATGATTGTCCGTACTGAATCAATAGAAACAGGTTCAAATGCTGCTAATGGTCGTCGCTGAAATTCTATATCATAACTGTATGGTGATGAGTCTGTTGAAATTGTGCTGTCAAGCGAATCTCTAATGGTTTGCAGTTTGTCACGGAAGAAATTTGCAAATTGGTCTGTTAGGTCTACTGGAGAGAAGGTAGTTGGAAGTGGTGTACATTTGTTCCTTGACATAAGTTTGTTATCTGAAGCTGGAACTCTCTGTGATCTTAGTGCTGTAGTGGGATAATTCGGCTAAATGGACTATGTTTGTGACTTTCTTCTTAATACCATCAGTCTTGTAATAATGTTCTGATCTCCAGGCCATTAAATGAGTTTTGTAATACGATCAGTCTTGTAATAAAAAAGACATTGTACTTTTGAAGAAGAATCAGATGAATATGGAACAATATGGTTGATGGAAAAGTTAATGAAGTATACCTTTTTATGTTTCAGTGTATCTGAGAGCAGATCCAAAAGTTTGCTATGACAGGATAAAGAAGAGGTCCAGGAAAGAAGAGAGTAGTGTACCCTATGTAAGGATCTTACCTGTTGATATTACAGGGTTGCATCTAAGATGTGTGATCATGCAAAATCCCCACCCCCACCCACCCATTCAAGATTTCTCGCAAATGTTTTTAATCCTGTGTTGTCAAATTGCACCCTTGTTTGTGAAGAATGCATTACTTTATTTTTTGCTGTAAAATTCCCACTTGTCATTTGCATTATGTTGTATAGTTGTAAATACATCACATATTTCTGTGTGTCATATGCTCAATTCTGATAGGTTAATAAGAAAGGTCAGAATATCGATTTTCATACAGAGGCAGGGTTGGTGGGAAGTATTAAATGGCAGAATCAGTTAAAACTAACACTTTTTCATTATTTTAGCAGTAATACTTCCAATAACAGTCAGGGTGTAGCAGTTTCTGTCAATAGGCACAATGACAGCGAGCAAACACTTCCTCAGGCTAATCCTATATCAGATGAACTGGTGATGTGCTTATAGATGGGTTGATGAAACTAAGTATCGATCTAATGCCAAGAAAAAATACTCTTTCAATTCAGATCTAAACAAAATTGACTATGACTGGAAATGAATGAATATATGAGATGCAGATGAACACTGGCAAAAAATTCATTCACATGGAAATGCTAATTTTAGGACAGCAATCCTTGACAGACACGTTGAATTACCAGCTCACAAATATGCAATTCCAGATTTGAAACTAAGTGGATGTCATAAAACTACATTCATGGCAGCTATCAGCAAGAATGTGAATCAGTTATTAATGCAATGTTAGTTGCTATTACTTGGTCAAGGAAAGTATTGCTTCTCTAAAATATGGTTGACTGCTGGATTTTGTTGACTTTCTGAGCGTTGGTGTTAGCAACATGAGAGTAGGAAGAAATGCAACATATTCGTCAAGAGTTTCTGTAGAGGAATTTCAGGTAAAGTTCTTTTATTTTATTTAATAAAATTTCTATTGATATTTAGATGGAAACACAGTGTATACTAACAAGCAACCAAAACAGGTTCCGATCAGTGCATATCATGAGGAGTCCCTGTGTTACTATATAAAAAAAAGCACCAACCATTGTGATCAGCCAATGAAATTGCATTTAGTAACTCGACGTCATAACTACCTGTCAATGTTTAATGGTGGATAACATAACATTTTTCTTTTTTTAAATGAAGGAAATCCAGAAGGTTCTGGACAGTCCTCAACTGAAAGCCAGTGAGGTGCATGAAATAAGATGGCATTTTATGATGCACTATATGCAATTTTTCACAGCTAACGGAGCTCCTGTGAATTATTTCAAAAAGAGTCTCAGGACTTGTTGAATAAACTCATAGACTACAGATTTGTGGCATGTATGAACATTTTGATGGATATCATACCTCACTTTGCACAGCTAAATATGCTTTTACATAAATGTGACTTTGATATAGCACTGTGTCACTGGCAATTGATATTTTGAATTCTACCTTACACGAAGCAGACACTGGGAAAACCTTTCACTAGACCTGTCTTTGAAAAATTGAAATTGTCTGAGTATGGAGACAAAACTAAAATCACTTACAATAGTGTTGAAGTTTAGTAGGAGCACCTTGAAAAAAGTTTCAGATGATGTGCCTAACCTTCACCATGAGATTGTTACAATTTGGATATGGCTGCAAGATTTTCAAAGAACACCATACATATGGCAACATTATTTGAGGTTCTTGGTCTACATAACCTCACATTCCTATCTTCAGAAGAAATGTATGGTTATAACCAGATAAAAATTCACTTTGATCATTTTGGTCAGGAGAAGAAATCAAAAGAAGCTATCAGTCTCCCTTTGTGACCTAAAACATATTTTGACAGTGGTCCCTTACTTAGACCATCATCAGAAGACAAATGTACCCTAGAGACAGGCTGTGTGGACTCTGGCAGATTATACATCAACATCATACAGATGCATTTCCAAATCTTCTTCATTTAGCATCAGTGGCCATGGTTATGCCATACCAAACTGCTGACTGAGAGAGGATTCATCAAAATCAAACCAAAACTGCAGGAAGAAGCTGTCTAGAATATAGTGCTCTGAACAGACTCATTATTTCAATTGAAGGACCTCTTTTGGCATTGGTAGAGTGGAGGATGAGAAAAGACAGGAGGCTATTTAGTAGGGCATAACCGATTAGCATTTTTCTACCGATTTCCGATTCTGGATTTTGGGCATGAAATTTTTCCGATTCTGGATATGCTTCGATTAATCGGAAATGCTAAATCCGTATTTTTTTTCTAAAAAATTTCATCTTTCGTTTCCGGGTTTCTGGTATCTGGTTTTGCCGTGTCTAGCATGTTACTTAGTACTTGACCATATCCGGATTCGTTTCCGGTTTTCACCCGTCGGTTCAAATAGATTGTCTCACAGCGTGGTTGTGTTGACCATATTGGACTTTTCTGCCTTCTTATTTAACTTTATTAACGCACTATCGAATGACACGCAGTGTTAGACACGGTGCTATAGAAATTCAACTTTATTATTTTTATTATCCGAATCGGTCGTCCCCGCCTTGTCCGACTCCGATTAATCGGAAGTTCATACTATCCGGTGGAATCCGATTTCCGGATCAAAAGTCGGTTATGCCCTACTATTTAGGAAATAGTTATCATATTTGCAGTCAGTCTGGATGCAGATCTGCGATGTTTATGTATGTTCCAGTTAAGAGTTAACTTTTATGTAACTATATATACCTTCCCTAATTCATTTTGAGCTTGTGGACTTTTCCTTAAAAATTGTTTTTTTTGTCATCCATGAAAGGAACATATGTGCTCTGCTGATCTTTCTTAGTATGGATTTGTAACCAATCAGATTTGAGCATTTGGCGCGCAGTAAGTACATGACACTGATTTTTAAACATGGCCAGAGGAATGATGCTATTTGCAATCTATGGAATGATTCTTGAAACAAATTTCTAAAGTTTGTATCTAGGTATATTCTTTTATCCTGTGTATCAACTAATTCCGCTATACACTGACTAAACTCGTGTTCTGATTTTACAGTCTTTGTTAGAAGATCTCCATAATTTACATGAAGAATGGCTAGTGCATCAGACCAGAGGAAAGGTGCCAGCGCCAGTTTTGGTAAGTGCCAACGAAATATGGTACATTATTAGTATATTTTAAGTTACGTTTTTAAAAATATTTCATTTGTTCTTTTTGCTTTTACTAATCAAAGAAAAGGGGAAACTAACATTGTCCCCCCAGCATTGTTATTGGCATTTCCTTAGATTAACATATTGAATATATGTAGCATCTGTGAATAGTGACGCTACACATTTTTTAACTTGGGCTAATAAAAAGAGTAACTTGTGGCCTGCTGCCATTACATTGTTTTCATTTCCTTTTGTGCCTAGTTCCCAGATGAAGTTAATATTTCCTCCAACATCAAGTAATTGGATTGAAAAGGACACAATCCTAATTTAACTTTGATCATAGCCAACTTAAGAGAATCATCTTCTGCTTTTTCCATGGACTAATCTTGCAAGTTCACATCAGTTTACTTTAACAGAGGTCTCAGAAACGCTTAAACACGCATATTTGGGCACAGTTCTTTTTATCTGGGATGCAGAAAATTGCTTATTCAGGAGTCCGCTGTATGCACCAATTTGCTGGACAGCAAATTCAAGAGCTTGCTAGTCCTGCTTCAACCACCTGTTGAGTGGGAAAATGCGCTGTTCAATTGATCATTTTAGCCTTGCTGATATTTACAATCAGAAAATTCAGTGGCTGATAGACCCCTAGATGTACATGTTGATTTCAGAGGCAGAATGACCCATTGATGTACTTGTGTATAAGAGTACATCATATGAACAATTATAGCTTTCATTATTGTGTTTGTAGCCAAATCAGTAGTGCACGTGATCTCAAAATTAAGACGTGTTGAGAGTTAGACAAAATGCTGTTTTCAAATTTGGATAAGAATTTTGGGGGTTAAACAACAAATTGACAAAGATTAATGAAATTCCAGAGTGCTCTGCTTTTAGTTGCTAGAACTGAGATTTCACATGGAACACTATGTGTGATGCCTAACTTGGAGCTTGGAGAAAGACCTTTCCTTGGCCTGACATAATTCACTCTCACTCTAATGGACAAATAAGGGCTACATGTTAGTACTGTAAATAAAAGTTAGAAAATTAAACTCATTGGCAACCACCATTTCTGCACATTTGGAAATATAGCCATTCATGTATACCCAATTTGCTTCTGGTAGGGGACTCCTGTTTTTCCCAAAATAGGAATCCTGAACACCTAGTTTTAAAATCCTAGCGAAACCTCTGCTTTAAATATACTTCATTGTTTTTAAATGTAATTTGGCTAAATTAGTATGCCTTTAATTGATTGGGTTATTTTCTGCTAAGTCATTGGGGGAGGAAGGAAGGCACCTCTTTGTCTTTGAACAAAAGTTCTCAAATCTAACTTGAAACAAAACACAAAATTAAGTTCAAGTATTTGTTCAAACAAAAGCACAATTGTACATAAACATGCAGATGATACTTTTATTGCCATTTATAGTCATGTAATATCCTGCTACCCATTCATAAAAAGTGTAGTGATAATTTTTTTGCAGACATTTATTCACTGTAACACAAAGCTAATTCTAATTCCCAATCTGACTAGGATGATAAAAGTGGCACAGCATAGCATCTTTACATCATTGGGTACACCAAATTATGTTTTATGGTCGCCTATATGGATTATTTATGATTTTTTTTGGTACATTAAAAATAAAATAGAACAGTTTTTTATGTCATTTTTATTATCTTCTCTCAAATTTCCCTCAGAATATTCTTCAGACAGTAACTGCTGTGTAAGAATAGTGTTAGGGTACTTACTTTATTATTTATAACAACTGGATATGATCCATTTCCAAGAAATCAGAGGGGCCCCAAGTGGCAGAGTGTTCTAAAGTGCTTTCCATTATAGATCACTGCCATCTCACCTCTGTGTGAGTTCAAGTCTAGGATTCGGTTAATGTGGGTATGTGAGAAAGCTTGCCAGTAGCTTATCGTGGGTAGGTGGTTCTTTCCGGGTTCTTCCTCCACCACTAATACTGGCCGCCATGTATAGCCTATAGTGTGCTGAAAAATGGCATTGAACCATAAAAACAAACAAACAAGAAATCAGATAGGTTTCTTCCAATTTGAAGTTTGCCTCACAGATTCATTATATTGATACGCTAGTTAGTGGACCAGTCTATACTTTTAAACAGTGGCACTACATGTTAAGCAAAAAGCTTTATGGTGCAGGTTTTGAATGTTATTTGACTGAAAAAGGTACAGTGGATGGATCTTTTCAAACTTCAAAACAGTTCAGATCAGAAAATAAATGACCAATGGATATTACTTTACAAACTTTAAAAGAAAATTATAAGAGTTATGTAATAACGCATGCAGAATATTCTACTCATTGTAACATTCCAGTTTTATGATTATTCAGTGAAAGTTACACATGTAGCCCGTTAAATAGAGTGCTGGATAATTTTTCAGTACATTTTTTGTTTGTATTCTGGTTCTAGTCCATATGGATATTGTCCTTATGATAAGAATTTTTGACTAGCTGCAGAACCACGTTAGTGGCAAATGTAAAATTATTTCATACATGCTGTAATTCTGGCATGTATTACCGTATTTTCGCGCATATATCCCGCGGATTATACCAGATTTTACAAACCCCGCAGGGGGGGTGCGGGTTATATAAGGGTGCGGGCTATATCACAATTTTTTTTACACATGATGATATTTCAACATATTGTTCGAAAAACGTAACTACATAACATATATTGTTCTAGTTTTGTTTTGCTAGGGTTGGATATTATGGCTACTACGGTGACTTTACAACCTACGGTATCGGGACTAAATCAACATTTCGGGATAAAAACTTAAAATTTCGTATCCGTCACGTTTTCATAATCAATATTTTCTGTTTTCAATCGAAATAACTACGGTACCTAATTTTACCGCTGGACCACGATCCACTGCTTCAGGTCAGCTTCAAGGTGAGGCCACTTTGCTTTAGGTCCGCGACGAGCACGTTTTCGTGGATTCATCTTCTCCAACGTTCCTTTTTCTTTTCTCCAACCTCGGATTACACTCTCATCAATATCAAATTTTGTGCCTGTGGCTCTATTGCCATGCACTTCAGCATACGCAATGGCAGTTAGCTTGAAGTCGGCTGTGTAAGACTTTCGTTTCGGCATTTTTTAAATTAAACAGAAAGAAATTATTTAAACTCGAATCTACACTTCACAAGAATACAAGATTATTTAAAAATGTCCGTGTTTATGTAGCCTGTAGTTGAGGCACAGCTCCTACGCACACAAGCACTGTGTACCGTGTTTTTCCTGACTTTTATTGAGCAAAGGTTGTCGGCTTACTTTGATGATGGCGCCGCTAAAGGCTCCAGTTGAAGGGTGAAACAAATACCTGTTTGTTATTGCTGCGGCAACTTCAGATAATTGTAGAACATTGAAACACATTTGTTTTATTTGTTTAGTATATATCAGTGCTTCAAAGGTAATCAGTTCTCTTTGAAGTGTAAGCAAACGTATTTTTTCTTCTTCCATCTGGTATTTGTTTTTAAATTAGTGTCATCTGCTTGACTGTACTCATTTTACGGTTTCGCCTTCTGCGGATTTGGATTTTGACTAGTCAGTTGCATAAAGTAATAAGGCCAGATATCATCATTAGCGGATTATGATATAACAGTGCACTGTTAGTGTGGTTTGCCAGTATGAGACAAGGACTTGTTATTTTAACAATATATTCCAGTACATTGTTTCCTGTCATGGTGCCTTTGATTTTCTCTACTCCAAACGCAAGACTGTATATACGGTTTTTATCAGCCAAAATTGGTGTCGCCACAAATATCACCAGATGGTATATTTTGTCACCAAAACGGAAAACAGAATCGCAGTTTGCTACATCAGCGAAGCCCCGTGATCCTGTAATTGATTTCATTTCCGATTGTAGCTGTATAAATATATCTATGGTTGCGGGTTATACAAAGGTGCGGGTTATGCCAACGATTTTTTACACAAAACCCCAAAACCCGCGGGCTATATGAGGGTGCGGATTATCTGCGTGTGCGGGATATATGCGCGAAAATACGGTATATAGATTATACTTTCTATACCAAAATTATGCTTTTTTGCCACTTATAATAGTAATATTCTTGCTTGTACCTCTCATGTGATTGGCATTTATGTACCAACCTGAAACTTTCAAAATAAATTTTCAGCTGAATTATTTTTTACACTATATATAAAATTTTCTTATTATTTACAGATCCTTGATGCAAACAACGAATACAACAGAATGACAGAAATCTATGAGGAGAAAAGACAACAAATTCTATGTGGTTTTGTCTAGTTAAAATATAGAAATACATAACTTCAGGGATCTCAGGTTATCTTTTTTGTGTCTTATGAATGATGCTACAAAGTGTGGAAGTGGAAGATGTCGGCATAATCTGCAGGCCATGTGAGGCTACAGTATGTCCTACTGTCGTCCAGTAGTTATCAAGTATCGAGGACATTCATGTGTCGGTTCCTTATCACAGGAGATTAAAGCTATTGTGCACTGAGCTTGAAGATTGAGTAATAATTCCTAGCAAGTATACATTTAATTTTCATTTTTTTTAATTATTATCTACTTCATATATTGTTCGTGTTCAACAGAGCATGGAATCATGGAAAATACACCAATGATATTTTGTAAAGTGTATATAGTAGTTATTTGAAACCTTTATTTTTGTAAGAAAAAAAATACTTTTATTGATTTCTGCTAATGTTTGCCATCAAACATTTGTCATCTGTCATCTTTTCTATGCATTATATCTATTCACTTTATGTGGAAAGTTTGTCCTCAGAATGAAGGACAATTCCATGATGGTCGATCAATTCTGCAGACTTGGGGGACCAAACTTAGCATACTTGGTATTATGTAGCCAGAATTGGAATTGTTCTGTGACATTAAAAGCAATAAATGTATGCACACCCACTTTTGATATGTTTGTTTGTATTTTATTTTCAACCGGTGCTGAAAATATTGCCATTACTGAACATTACCAAAAAAGATACTATTGAAATGCTCTAATCCATACAATTGTCAACAGCAGAATACACACAAATTGTACTTACAGTGGTACCCCACTATAATGCGCCCCGCGATAACACTAATTCGAATATAACGCGGTCGCACCGTGGCTCTCAAAATTTCCTATATTCATTCGCACATGATTTTTTTTCCTTGAAAGTATGTGAAATAGTGTATTAAGAATTCTTTGTTATTTTGGGGAAGATCTCCAATGAAT
Organism: Unio delphinus; assembly: GCA_029339505.1. Classification (NCBI taxonomy): domain Eukaryota; kingdom Metazoa; phylum Mollusca; class Bivalvia; order Unionida; family Unionidae; genus Unio; species Unio delphinus. The sequence goes on from JAQISU010000098.1 coordinate 171,929, forward strand.
TTGAATATAATACTGTTGTGGCGTGTTTCCTGAAATAATATGCAGGTGTTTTTCTTGTACGGGGATTTGTTTTTAAAACATTTAAGTACGAGAAATAGTGTGTAAAATGTTCATTATCATTTTGGGGAAGAGTTTGCAAACATGAATTTTTATATAATACAATCGTGGCATAGCTTCTTAAATATAGTAATTTCACCTGGTTCTTGAAGTGTAATGCCAAAATAAACATTATACAGTCTTCATTTAATTCTGTATACAGTCATTGCGCAAACAATAGCCAATGTGTTTCTTTAACTTCACACACAACCAAACAGCAAACAATGCAGTGGTTGATAAAAGTTTCTCACGGTTTGATGAACATAAAAAAACGAAAGCTGCCAAGATGTTTTCTGGGCTTGGCAGTGTTATTAAACGCAATCAGTTGACCATAATATAATATCCACTTTACTACCTGGAAATTGAGAGGGTATGAAATTGACATGCATTCAGCTTTAAAATGGTTATGAAAGTTACTTGTGACCATTGCAGGTCTAATGCACATAGTTCTCGGGTTTTACATGTGTATGGGGTTTGCATATGAAATCGTTATTAAATATCTTCTTTTCTTTTTTTTCTTTAAAAAAAAGTATTTTATCTTTATGGAAAAGCAAGTTCACAAAAGAGTTGTTCTCTGCACTTGCGCAAAAAAGTTTATTATAATTTTGGGGAAGAGATTGTGTATAAATTCTAATATAATACTATATATAATATGATAAAGTACGAGAAATAGTGTGTAAAACTTGTAGCTTCTATCAGTTTCACCAGGTTTTTTAATTGTTATGCCCAAGTAAAGATAGTAAATTGTCTTTGTGATTGCCTTCAATTAATTATTGACATGTGAATGTTTTTTAATTGCATACACATCCAAGCAGCAGACAATGCATTGGTTGATACAAGATTCTCACAATTTAATAAACATTAATAATCGAAAGCTGCCAACATGTTTTCTGGGCTTGGCTGTGTTATTAGACGGAATCATTTGACCAGTAAATAATGTCGGCTTTTTTAGCTGGGAATTGAAAGGGTATTAAATTGTACATGCGTACAGCTTAAAAAAACTCTTCATCAGTGGCTTGTGATCATTAGAGACTTGTTGCATTTAGTTCTCGGATTTTATGTGTATGGTGTTTGCTTATAAACTCTTCATTAATTTCCTATTTTTTAAAAAATTTTATAAATATTTTACTGTCATGGAAAATCAAATTTACAATTTGTTTAGACACCATTCATAGACCCTGGAATGTAATGAAACGTTCACATGCTTTGTCATTCTTAACCTAATTTTCTGTTAAATTTCCCATTGGATTTAAACATAATATTCTGTGACAAAAATAATAAATAGTTTAAATACGTTTGCTCTAATTTGGAATTACGGGTATTATGAATTAGCTGCATGCCACGACAGTACTATATCAGACGGTGTGTAAACAGTGTTAATTCTCTATTCATGCTATATATTGGACATTGAATTTAGACGCAATGATCTAGAACAAATTTATTGAATATTTTAAATCAGTGCAATTTTTCAATTTAATTACATGCATTATGGATGAACTGCATGCCATAACAGCACAATGTTGATACCCTATTAATGATATAACATCGGTCAGGATATTATTGATCATGTATTTTCAGGGGGGAAAAAACCTGAAAATTAGTAAAACTAGGTAACGCAAAGTAATAACCTATATATTTATTATCCGTCCATTTTTTTTTATAAGTCTTATTACTACATTCCATTTAATATTCGCCCGATAATACCCCGATTTTTTACATTATACATGAATACATGCATATATACCATTGCGGGGTTTTATGAATATACTGTAAAACCCCGCATTAACGCAATCCAATTTTTTCTACCCCGATTATCACATTATAGCGGGTTCCACTGTACTTGAAACTAATTATCACTGCCACATTTTATTGGCATTTCCTTAGAAACAGTTTACAGCAACCATTGTTCATTCATCACAAAGTCATAAATTTATCTTTTATTTAATGTAATATTAACAAAATTTGAAATGCATTATTTATATAATTTCTTTACAAATATTTCCCCTCACATTTCTCACATTAGTTTTCTGTCTGCACATTTATTCATCTTAGGAACAGGATCAGCTTGGAAATATGTGCTGTGTTGCAATAGTTATATTCAACATGTATGCATAGAGATGTCAGTAGAATCATTACGTAATGGATAAGAAAGGGCCCAAAATGCAGCCATAACATGGCTAAAATATGTGACTTGCATAGCTTCTGGTTTTAAAACAAGTTTTTATATGACTATGTTTTCATTTTTACTGTTATAATAGATTGTTAATTGTTTAATGTCTTTGTAGCATATATTCATGTCCATGTCATGCTAAATTATGTGGATACAATAAATTGTTATCAGTTCAAATACTGTTTTTTATAGTATGTGTAGACCTTGTTAATTTTTTTAAAAACTCCAAAATCTGAACAATATCAACCCATTCAACAGAAGTTGGGAGTTTTTAAATTTTATTTTTAGATCTACGAGGGATGGACCAGACGAGCTAATATAAAGGCCAGTTGTCTTTGGTCTTGCCATTAGCACTATTCCTAAATTACCAAGATGATTGCCCAGAAACTGTACAAATGTACCTCTCATAATCTAGTTTGTCCAAACTGAAAATATTACCATATTGTTTTATCTCATATGAACACCATGGCTGCTTATCGTGCAACTCTCCACTATTTCTCCTAAATGGATGATTAGAGAGAGTTGCAACTGTGTTACTGATCATCATGCTTAAAATTAGCTCCATGTCCACAAAATATTTCCAGTTCCGGATATTCAGAATTTTGCACCGCTTGGTTAGTGAAACAGTCAACAAAGGAAGGATCTTAGCAGTAATACAGATAATTATGGTTAATCCAATGAATAAATTATATGTTGAACATCTTTTGTTCATCTGGCACGGCCTACTTAAAATTAGTTTAACTTTCCTTGCATCAAATATGTAAGTTAAAAAGATACAATTATTTCACAGATTCAGTCCTGTTTAAATCGATATTGATCTACGTGACTGGATGTAAAACTGCAAACAGTATCATTTTAAAAAGAGCATTTTTAAGAACATACTCTTCAAGCCAATAATAAATGGATACTCACAAACATTCATATTTGTTGTCTTTATCTATCACTCTTTCTATCCTAGCACTATTATATACTCGTTTTTAACTAGAATTCACATTACAGCCTTACAGTGGTTAAAGTCCTACTTAATTAACAGGACACAAATTGTATCTGCCAATGGAATACACTCCAGCCTAGTTGATCTGTGTTGTGGTGTTCCACGGGTCTGTTCTTGGTCCTGTTCTCCATTCTATACACTTGGCTGGAATCAAGTGTCATAGATCATCACCCATTGTCTCACCAACTGTATGCTGATGACACCTAAATATACAAGTCTAGCCACTCAACTGAAGTTGATGCTACCATCCTATGTGTAGAGAGGTGCATTTCTGATGTGAAATCATGGATGACATGTAACAAGCTGCAGATAAATGATGATGAAACTGAGGCCATTCTGTTCACAACAGACTTTCTCATTCACATCCTTTACCTCAAACTATAAATATCAGCAACACCAACATTAAATTCACACAGTACGAAACGTAAGTATTAATCTAGACAGTACTCTCATATTGCACCAACATGTCATGAAATATGCAAGGCTGCATATTTTGAGCTGAGACACATCAGCTCCATTCATAAAAATCTTTCAGTTGATGCCACTGAAACACTTGTGTGTTCATAAGTACTATCAAGATGACTATTGTAACTCAATTCTGAATGGTTCGTCTCGATATCTACGCCAAAAAGTTCAAAACAGTTGCTAGGATCATCTTTAGAGTACTACGATCAGAGCACACCTTCCCGCTGCTCTGTACCATACACTAGCTATACATTCGATCCAGAATCAAAACAAAATTTGTTTTCTTTGCTACATTTCACTGATGGACCTAAATCAAGCATACCTATTCAGCCTCACCCATGTGTACACACAAGCAATATACTTATGCTCCTCTTATGGACAAGGTTCTTTTGCATACCAGGGCCCAGCAACATGGAATGAATTGTCCATAGAAATTAGACAAAGAAACAGTGATCCCTTTCAAGAGTTCTCTTGAAACTCACTTTTTTCGACTGCAAGAACAAACTTGTAAACCTAATGTTTCCTACCTTAAATATTTTCAGCATTTTTTGTTTTCCAATTTCATGGTGTTCTTTTTTGCATTTTGTAGTCATATCATTATAGATGTTGTAAAGCACTAAGAGCTTCTAACGATAAGGCGCTATATGATGTCCTCGTTATTATTATTTCATGAAAGACATTAATAGAAATTCAAGTCTAAATCAATAATAATAAAAGTTAGAATTTTATCTCGCTGTTGATGATTAAAGCCATTTTTAAAAAAGACATATTCATTTTTCTTCAAACTAGAAAAATTGCAAAAACAATCTTTGTACGAAGCGATACGCTTTCACTCAAGTAATACAAACCAGAGCATGAGGTTGTTGTAGGGTTTAACGCCATTTTTCAGCACCCGATAGGCTATACATGGCAGCCAATATTATTGGTGGAGGAAGAACCCAGAAAGAACCACCGACCCACGAGAAGCTACTGGCAAGCTTTCTCACATAATTACATTAGTCGAACCCACGCATACCAAGGTGAGATGGCAGTGATCCGTAACAGAGAGCGCTTTAGACCACTCAGGGCCCTAGAGCATGAGGTAGTAATGGAATGATAATGAAGTTCTGAAATGGGCAGATAACATTTATTTGAAAACTGGGAACAGCGCAGGCTAGCAAAAAAATCCCAGATATAAAACAATTGATCAAATATAGATGGAATTTCTTTTTAAGATAGATATCGATCTTGCTTGCAGAATGTGAGTGTCTATCACATTTTCATGATCTACATCTGATATCTTGATTGATTGAACTACCCGGATGTGAGTTGCACCACGATGCCCTCTATTGCTTTCAAAGGAATAATAACCATGAAATGTTCAATATCAATTGGTTTACGCTAAAGGACCTGTGTCTAGATGGTCCTAAAGGACTCACAGTACTAATTCAACTCCCATAGTAAACATATGGAAACACCATCATATTCAATATGACAGTACTAATTCAACTCCCATAGTAAACATATGGAAACACCATCATATTCAATATGACAGTACTAATTCAACTCCCATAGTAAACATGGAAACACCATCATATTCAATATGACAGTACTAATTCAACTCCCATAGTAAACATGGAAACACCATCATATTCAATATGACAGTACTAATTCAACTCCCATAGTAAACATATGGAAACACCATCATATTCAATATGACTACTAATTCAACTCCCATAGTAAACATGGAAACACCATCATATTCAATATGACAGTACTAATTCAACTCCCATAGTAAACATGGAAACACCATCATATTCAATATGACAGTACTAATTCAACTCCCATAGTAAACATATGGAAACACCATCATATTCAATATGACAGTACTAATTCAACTCCCATAGTAAACATATGGAAACACCATCATATTCAATATGACAGTACTAATTCAACTCCCATAGTAAACATATGGAAACACCATCATATTCAAAATTCAATAACTTAAAATTTTGGGTGCTAATAATCAGAGCTATAGTTCTCCATGCACAAATATCCTTGCTGCAAGCTTCTGTATGGAGAACACCATATGAGCTGCTGCATTTTATTATCTACATGTGTATGAAACATTGATTCTGCACCAAATGAATCGGGTGCTACTTTCATTATTGAGTATAACTAAGTCAATCCTGTAAAAATACTAAAACTGCATCAATAGAATACTGTCTATATTATTTTTTTAAAATTACAAATCAAATAAGCTCTCAAAAGATATTTTTACTAAAATTTTACATGTACTTTTCATTAAAACCAATTATGGACCACCAAATCCATATATACAGTGTACTCTATTATTTGTTCACCCATTTCGATACTGGTTCACAGATCTTCTATATAATTAGTACAGTGTGTCCTAAAGGTTCTACATCAGAGGTTTTGGACCACTGTTTAATGTGAGTAAGGCCAAGAGCAAAGATGTTTGTTCTACACCACTAACAAGGTAGAGAAAGTAAGTTTGCCTGTTCCACTTGGATTGACATTTATTTTTGTTCAGCATTAGGAATTGCAGCAGACAACTGGTAATAATAGCATGTTGATGATGCAAAAATGAAAGGATAAATGACAAGTGCTACTGGGTGGGATTTACCATTTTTACAATAAATAACAAATAAGCGTGACTTTAATTAAATAATCCATCATGGGTTATATTTTTGCTTAACTATGTTTGGATACAATTTATGTCACAAAATTGCATGCATCTATGTTTTCTTGTTCATATTTTTAAACACTTGACAGTAATTAAAATAAAACAAAGACTTCATGTTAATAATATTTTAATTGTTTAATAAATATTATTTAAAATATCACAGACTTTTGTATCATTACCAGACATCTCAAAATATTTTTTTTTTTACTATATTTTAAACAAAAATACTTTGCTGTGCAGATTTTTAGTAAAGAATAGTATACTTCAGGGGTCAGCAACCTATAGCATGTGTGCCACAAGTGGCATATCAAGAGGTTTTGCATGGCATGCAATGGACGGCCAAAAATCTAGATTTTAACAGTTACTCTCTTACTGGTGGCACATGCTCGTTCATTTTGTAATTAATCCAGAAAAAGTGGCATGCTATGTAAAATAGGTAGCCGACCAAAATGATAAACTAACATGGCTACTGTTTCCCACTGCCAAAAAGTCTTGCAAATTAAATGTATGATACAGATATGCCATGTAAATGAACAGTAACCACTTTAACAGTGACTTAGCAAAAAATTCTAGTTCCCTCCCCCACTGCAAAACTTAGTTCCGAGGCTCCCTCTCTAATTTTAGAAGTTAATTGCCACTGCATTCTTCATGTCTTTATCAAAGACAATTTGTAATGGTTATTTATATAGAGGATAATTACTTTTTTCTAGGTTAATACTGGATATATTTCACTGTGTGGAACAAAAAATTATATTTTAACAAGTGGCAAAGCCAAAAATTAAAATTCTCCTTGGTACCACAAGATGCATTACATATGGTATTAATGCAGAAAAAAGAAAATGCTCTTGTATATTTACTTGAAAGTATAAGGAAAATGTACACTTTAGTATTTAAAAAAAGCCAAAATATTTTATAATATTTAACTAACTGTGGATGCTACAGTGTTAACAAGCCTTCAGAATACTCAGAAAACCAAGTGCCACAAGGCTGTAAATTGTAATCTTGTGATCATCTAACTCTGGTGTTAACAACCTATGGCACTCCACAGATTTATATTCAGTGCTGTATTAGTTTAGCATAAAGGGATGAACATGACTTTGTACACACTGACTCTACAACTGAGAGATCTAAAAGGCTGCAAATGCCTGATCTAACTCACAATCATATGCCTTGTATGGATAAAATTTGAATTGTTGATTGAAATAAAGAATTTTCAAAAATGGATGCAAATATGTTCACAAATAAAATCAACTGGGTACAGTATTCTTGACAGCATCCCCCCCTCCCTAAATTTTTACTTTGAAAAGTTCCTGTCTTCCTGAACAATTACCTGGTTTCGTTTTCACAAAATTGCAAAATTTGGAACTGGCGACAAAGACCTGACCAAGCTAATTTAATTTTAGCTTAAAATCCCTGGATATTACACACATAATAAAAACCTTGGACTCATTACTCACATAATGAGATAATTTTACTTGATACATAATAAAATCCTTGGACTCATTACTCACATAAGATCCTTGGACTCATTACTCACATAATGAAATAATTTTACTTGTTACTCACATAATGAAGTCCTTGGATTCATTACATATATATTGTAATCCTTTTTGCACAAATTTCAAAGAAATATACAAATTATTATATCACTTTTATGTTAAAAGATCAAAGAGATATCACAAAATGATCCAATTAAATTGAATTTCAGAATGCAATTATGAAGAAAATCCAGTAGACTATTGTAAATCTCTGTGTTATAGATGTCTCTGGTTCTGGCACTGGTTTAAGTAAAGTACCTCTGAACTCAGTAGTAACAGACTGAAGGCAGTATGATTAGGAAGGTATTTTTGCTATACTTTGATAAAACATTTAGTTCCGAGTTCCATAATTACTGTAATGACTGCAACAGTAACAACCTATGGTTTTTATACACCTTGAGGGATATAGGACAAAATCATTATATATATATATATATATATATATATATATATATATATATATATATATATATATATATATATATATATATATATATAATAGACCAATTGGAACATATTAAAATACAGTAGAACTTCAATTATCTGTCGGGATACAGGACTGAGACCATGATGGATTTGAGAATATATGTATAATAGAATTTGTACATTAAAAGTAAATATTATACAATAGACTGAGTCATCAAAAAATCATAAAGGCTACATATGTACATGTATCAGTTTTAAATATTTTGATGTACTGTGCCCCAATGGTTAAAAGAGACTAACGGTCAATTAGGTGCCGGATAATTGAAGTTCTACTGTATCATTAAGCACTGAAATTAGAAACTCTGTACAGGGGAAGATTACAAAGGTTCATCTGCTTCCAAGGATGTTGGTTAGTAGGAGATTAAAAGTCCTCTCAGATATATGAATATATGCAAGAAAAAATAAAGCCCTGCCTAGAGGAGGGAAAAGTTACCCCATATGTTCCCCCCATATCACTCAATGTTAAGTCTTTATGACAAGTTATTATTTGTTGCTATTATGATCTCAAATTAATCTTTTTTAAAAGGTTTATACAAGTACATTTATGTACTGACACATGAAACATGAAATGCAAGACTATGTAATTAGTCCAGTCCTCAATAGCACCTGCACTCATCAGAACAAACAAATGATGATGCCAATGAAATGGGATTAAAAATGTTCAATCACAAGTTAACAGGATAAAATTAGGAGATTTCAGGACCAGTCTAAGATGGTGGCACTTGAGTGGTGAACCAGTCTAGGTCTGTGTCATCAAGGCAGCCTCGATAGCAGCATCAGCTCTGGCAGATACTGAATCTGGATCTTTCTGTAAGAAATAAAAACTGGTCTGGTTTACTCTGATTTTGTGTGTGCACAAAACAAAGTCAAACTCGTACCTCTAAATCAGATACAATACATTAACATGGAGTATATTTCGAAACATTGAACTTAGAATGCTAGGAGGATTAAAAAAAGTTGAAATCCTGTAATAGCAATATCTCTTACTTTATTCAAAGTGAAGCTACTTTGGACTATCATGTTTTTTATTTTGAGATCAATAAAGAATTCCATGCTTAAAGGATTTGAGAATACAAGCCAAGAAAGTGTTATTACATACATGCCAACCCTTAATGAGCAAAAAGTGTAATCAAAGTGGATAAATAGAGTAATCTGAGCTGAAAAAGAGTAATCAACATATAACATGATAAAAATTAAATTAGCATATGTACAAAATGATTTATTTATCCTTCTGTACTGTTAACATTAGTTACTGCTCAAGTTTTTGTATATAACACTTAGAGCTTTACAAAGCAACAGACTCTTAATGTTTTGGTGGGGGCTGAGTGGTCTAAAGCGCTGTCCATTACGGATCACTGCCATCTCACCTCTGTCTGTGTGGGTTCAAGTCTAAGATTTGGCTAATGTAGTTATGTAAGAAAGCTTGCCAATAGCTTCTCGTGGGTCGGTTGTTCTTTCTTGGGGTTTTCCGGGTTCTTCCTCCACCATTAATACTGGCCACCATGTATAGCCTATATTGTGCTTAAAATGGCATTAAACCATAAAAGAACAACAAAAAAAAAATGAATGTTTTGCATACCATTAGACCACTAAGTGCTGAGTTACAGCACCTGGATCTGAATTCAGTTTTGTTTTTATCAACAATACTAAACAATCTCTCACAGTCAGCATTAGAATGGTAAAAAACCAATATTCCTTTATTAACCTGACAAAGAGGAGGAAATTTTTATCTTACAGTGATTATGCCTTTTAGCTGGAAAATAAGATGAAATAAATCTGTTAGCATGAAGTAGATTGTCAGGTAGAGTGCCAACCTGACATTTCAGGAGTTCTTCTAATTTATCAGAAGCCTTTCCTGCAGCATGGTGCATCATAAGACAGAGACAACCTGATATGAACAATGATGGAGACATGTTTCAAAATATAGAATGCAACTCCGTTATGAATTCCAGTCATCACTGATGCTGTATCAGCTGAAAACCCCATACAATTCTGCCAAGTTATGATTATTGAAAACACTATCAACAAATATAAAAAAATCTATTGTTAATTCTGGTAATGAAAGAAGAGCACTCTGACTTTGCCCTTTTCATTGTCAAAGTCTGCTAAACACCTAACAGTATTATATGATTTTGTTCTTGCACATGCATATTATATTTTCTGCAATTTTGTAATCAGGAAACATCTATTTGATCAAAGGACCAATGTAGTTCTCTACCTCATGGTGTAGTCTGTATTATATTAAGAACTCAGTATATAATGCCTCTACATTTATAAAATTCATGAACACAATTTAGTTCTGCTGTAAAAAAAAAAGAAGTTACCTTGGTATTGGATTTAGTAAAATGAGCTAATTCAAGGTTTCTTTGTCTTACCACCATGACCAATATTAAAATCGTTTCCACACAGCCTGCAAGGGGCATGAAGCTGCCCTCTAATGGAATGCTGTATTGTGTAATTCATGTAATACATTCATCTCTGAATTGATTTTTCATCTTTTCCTAATCCATCTGTGAAATTATTTGAAAAACATTTTTTCTCTTACACATGCATTGACTAGAATAAATCTGACTTTTTTAGAGCTAAATACATACAGACTGGTTCTGTACCAGATATGAATTAGAAAAAAGCTGCAAGCAAAGATTTAAAGTTAGAAAACCAGTCTGTTCTCTTAAAACTATGCCATACATCTGCTATAATTAGAATCTGAGGTCAAACATTTGTAATTAGAAAGCAAATTTTTTAGTAAATTATGTTTCTCTGAGAATACTTACCCAATCACATTACTTAAGGGATATAAGCCTGCTACCTCGCGAATCCAGCCCTACCAAAAGACGAACATTCGTCTTTTCTGTCATATAGACAAAGGGCAATAACTCTTGCCCCTTACCTCCCCTTGCCACCCACTAGGTTTTTAAGCTGAGCGGTATATAAAATACGAGGATGCTTGCATGGCGGGGTGGTTGGGAGGGTTTCTTAGTAATGTGATTGGGTAAGTATTCTCGGAGAAACATAATTTACTAAAAAATTTGCTTTCTCCTTTGAATACGTTCCCCAATCACATTACTTTAGGAGAATAGGTAATAGGAGGAGGGAATGCGGAGCATCCAACCTCCACCCCGGGTATCCTCTAGGGAATGATGGCTGGATTCCCCATTTGAATGATAACCCGGTCTCCTAATTTTAATCAGCAACACAGCCCAGGGTCACGTGATATGTGACCCCTTTATTCGGTTAAGAAGATAGTTATTGAAATCTTCTTACCTACAAAAAATTATCTGGTGAATCCAGCGAAGCTAATAGGCTGTGCTGATTGTTGTACTTGGGTCTGGTGGGCATCTGGGCTGCCAACACCTGACCTACTAGAATTGAGGTTTGCCTCTGCGAGGACAAATCTTTAAGATAAACTGGAGAAGGTTGACTCTGCATGCCAGCCAACAGCTTCTATGAGGTGACTCTGATCTTGTGGATCCTCAGAGTACACAGAGCGTATAACCCACTTCAGTCATGAAGCAAGGGCTTGAATGGTGATATCTTATGTCCCTGCTATCACCAGAAGAAAGAGGTGCTTGTATGTGACCTGACTCACCTCTATGCATTTAAATGGTGCTAGAGTGCACAAACAGGATCTTGCATGGCTGCTGATCCTGACTTATCTATAAAAGAAAGCGAGCTAATGACGACTCGTTGATTGCCAATGGATGGTAACCTATTTTTGGTTTACGAAGCTTGGCTGCATCACGAGGACCACCAAACCATCTGATCTGAACAGAAGATAGTTCGGGTCACTAGAAAGGACCTGTAACTCAATCACCCTGCATGCTGAAGCTAAGACTATCAAAAAACCCAATTTGTATGATAGTAGCTTTAACAAATTGTGGGTTAAAGACTCAATACTGTCTGAACTGAGTCATGTTAAAACCCAGGACAGATTCCATTTGGAAACAGGGTGAGGGATATTAGTCGATTGAACTCTAAAGTAGCTAAAAGATCTGACAGATTTTTGTCATAGCTGATAGCAAATGTACCATAATGGCGGAATGTGTCTGATATCATGGAGCAGTAGCAATTGATAATAATTGGGGCCAGCTGTTTCTCCTCGAAAAGCCAAAGAAAGTCAGCCAGTTGAGGGATTGTGACACTCTGAGGAACAATGTGAATGATATGGTACCAGTCCCTGAAAACATGCCACTTGCCCTCGTAAGCCTTCAGAGTAGAGGGCCTTCTTGCTCTCAAGATTCTCTCCACAATCGAAGATTTAAATTGTCTTGCAAGGCTGTCTGGATAAGAGCCAAGCTTGAAGATAAAGATGGTCTGGACAGGGGTGGAACACCCCTAGCCACGGTTGCTTGAGAAGACTTGGGCTGACTGTAATCTTCCTGGGTAGATCTATTGCCAGATCGAGTAGATCGGAGACCCAGGAGTTGTTCCATCTGAGAGAGGCAATCAGAACCATCTGACAGTTCTGACACCTTAACTTCTGGATTATTTTCAGTACCAAGACAGTGGGAGGGTAGGAGAATGACCACAACCCTTCCCAGCTGATTGACCGAGCATCCACAGCCCAAGCTTCTGGGTCTGGAACCTGTGCGACAAAGGTGGACAACTTGCGATTCCACCTTGTTGCAAAAGATCGATCATTGGAAGTCCCCAAAGTGTGTCGATTGGAAGAAAGCCCGATTGATGGAGTGACCATTCCGTGTGAATGACTAGATAGAGTGTCAGCCAAGACATTGAGTCTGCCAGGAATGTGTCTGATTTGTACATTGAGGTGGAGATTGTCGCACCAATGCAGAAACTGCCAGATCAGATTGCACTGGTGATTGGTGCCCCCTTGTTTTGAGGAGGCAAGTCACCACTACAAAGTTGTCTGACATAAGGAGGGCAGATTGCAATAAGAGTTGATCCTGCCAGAAATGAAAGGCATTGATGACAGCCGTTATTTCTGAAAGGTTGATGTGGAGAGGGCTCGCCCCTGGCACCCACGTGCCGCTGACGGTATTGAAGTCCGGCAACAGGTGGGTACCCCAACCGTAGGTACTAGTGGCGGAACATACCGTTATCTCCATCTAGGGTATCTCCAGAGTAATCCCGGTGGACAGCCCACAAGGGTTGTGCCAATGACTCAAGAATGATCATATCTCTGGCATGAGCATGAGGGTGTGATCGAAGGGACTTAAAAAGGGCACCATTATGATAGCAACGTCCTTTGTAAAGGGCGCATAAAAAGATGGCTGAGCGGGATCAAGTCCGCTGCCGCACTGAATAATCCGAGGAGTTGCAAGAACTCTCTCACTGAAATGCGCATCCTGAGGGAAATGGACTCTACGAGTGCGATTATCTGGATGATCGCAAACTCGAGGAAGCCTTACCAGATTCAGATTGGGGAGAAACTCCACACCCAGATGGACCAAAACTCTGGCTGGACAGAGATCGGACTTTATCCAGTTCACGAGAAAGCCTATATGATGTAAAGTGATATAAGATCGTTTCTGCCTTTGAGCAGAGTAGAACTTAACATATGTTTCTGGAGGATGTCGTCCAAGTATACTGCCGACGCTATAGATGAAGTCGAGCGGAACAGGGTGACGACGTAATCCATAACCTTGGTACAAGCCCAAGGGCTGAAGTTGAGGCCAAAAGGTATGACCTGGAACTGATAAACCGAGTCCCGACAAGCACAACGGAGAAATGTCTCGTGGGATAGGGACGTGAAAGTGTGCGTCGGTCATATCTAGACTGACAGCATACCCGTCGGATGGCCTGATCACGCCATCGCCACATTGAATTTCAGGGTGGTTGAGGCGGCTCAGGTCGATGAACGGCCTCTGGATAAGAAACAGCTATGAATAAAACCCCAGCTATTGCAGGTTTATATATATATATATATATATATATATATATATATATATATATATAAAGGCATCCTTCTCCCAATCTGATGATACATCTGTGAACCTGTGAACAGGGGAGAGGAGGACAGGGGAGGGGACAGATAAATGAAGTCCAAAGTCCCTCCGAAATGACCTGAATCACCCAAATGTTCTGAGGTAATAAAGTGGTCCAGTGGTCCTGAAATTGCAGGAGGCGGCTGCCCACAGGTAGGCAGTCCGCTGGCGGTGGAAAGGGTATGTCAACATCTAGAGTTAGGAGGCGTGAAGGTGGAGAAACTTGAGTTCTTGCCACCTCTGTATGGTTGCCGCCTAGCTTGATTAGGCTGTTGGCTCACAGCATTGGGTTGGGATCTATATTACACATTTGATTGTAAGGATCCCTTTTCCCTGGTCCGCCCATCATCCCTCCGCTGTGTCAGGGGATGATTGTTTTGAAACGCCTGCAAAAGTTGGGCGATGAGTTGGAGGGGCAGTTCCTGAGCTGCCTGCCTCTGAACTTTTTCCCCCAAAGTGTAAAGGTGACCCAAACGGAGACATCCGTAAAATCCAAGTAGGATGGGGCCTGAGCAACGTGGACCACCTACAGGCGTCATGTCGTATCAGGTTGAAGCTGGCAGAAGCAGTCAACGCATTGTCATGGAATGGTGAGCTGCCCTGTTAACTCTAGCAAGCCAGGCCGTAACTTCACAAGCGTGGTCATGGCCGGATTTGCCATGGAAGTTGGAAAAAATGGCTAGTGAAGCCAAGTCTAACAATGAAGACGTATCGACTACGTTTCGGACTAGCTTTGACGTGGCATTGGAGATCAGTACTGATGGCGTCTGTTGGAGCTTTCGTACCAGCTACACTAGAACGTCACTGGAAGTTAGCTTCCTGAAGTTTTTACCGACTGGGGAAGAAACAGGAAGGACATCGTCTCTTCCTCCCATTCAAGATCTACAGATGCCTTAACTTTGTAGTCTTGAATGGCGGTAGTAGGTGGTGGGCATTCTGAAGTTCCCAACAACCTATAAATATTTTCCCCTGTGGCTGTGGCACTAAGCTCAGTCCGGTCCATGACCGGATCTGTGGATGGCTGAAAGTGTTTCATCACACTCACTGTGTACTGAGTCGTTTTCTGCTCAACTCAGGCATCCACTCGCAGCTGAATTGTCAATTATATATATATAAATCTTCTCCATAATGCTTGTGTAGTGCAGCGAGCACTGCGCGCACATCTACCATTCGCTCAGGGGGAACGTTGGTTCTGGTACAGCTTGCATATCTGTATAGCATACCAGGTGACAAAGATGACGCAATTCCGTCATAATTGACATTTTCACTAAATCTCCCTTGTGGAGAAGCCGTGAATATATGGACGGCCGGCACTGCCGGCTGATTTGTCTAGCGAATGGTCGGCCTGAATGTCCTGTTCTGGTAAAGCTGCCATATCTGGGTAGTGCATACCAGGTGGCATAGATAACTCAATTTCGTCATCTCTGATAATGTCACTAACTCTCTCTTGTGGATAAGCCGTAAACCGATGGACGGCCTGCAATGCCAACTGATTTGTCTGGCATATGGTTGGCTGGAATGTCGGCAAAGGTCCGGCTATGACCGGCACCGGCCGCTTATAACATCTCCGTCATGGTAGTGATATGTAACCAGTAGTACAGATTGATGTACGGATACATCACTAAAATCACCGTAAATCCGACCTGGTTAGATCATGGTATGAAAAAGTCCCCATGTTGGTACAGTGGTACAGCCGGCCGGCCGGATTTGTCACTAAAATCCACGTAAAATGTAGCAGGTCGGCTTGTTTAATCAATAAGGTCACCATGCTGGGATGGCTGGTGCCAGCTGAACGGACGGTGCCGGCTGGGCTTGATGGCTGGAGCCAACTGGACAGCCGGTGCCGGCTGGATGGCCGGCTGGTTTGCCTGGCATGTGGTCTACCGGAATGTTGGTGATGGTCCGGCTATCACCGGTACCAGCCGCTGTCATGGCTTGGCTGGACGGATAGATTTCTCATGAAAATCTCCATCATAATATTGGCATGTTGCCTGCGGTACAGCTTGACGGACAGATTTGGCACTAAAATCCCCGTAAATCATAGTTGGTTGGACCGTGTTACAATACAAAGGGACGGCTGGATGCCTGGCTGGACGGCCGGCTGGATGGTGGACGGCCGGCTGGTGACGGTTGGATGGTCGGTGCGGTGACAGTGAGACTGCATAATGAAATGGATGCGATGGAACCTGTAAAAACCCCATGTGTCCTGACTTACAGGCCCGAAAGCCATGCACGGACATGCAGGGAGACTTATGCCCACTGGGCAGCCTAAAATTGGGGGAACACTCCCCAAATGTACCCAACTACGCATCTGTTCAAAGGCGGACTGTTGTACCATGTCAACATCATTTTCCTATATTGCCACATTGCCATTCATGCCTTCGTTGTCGACTTTGCTACTGAAACGACAGAAGAAGAGAAGAAAGCACAAATTAAAAATTCAGCATATTATTAAATCGATAATACTATAACCGTTACTAACGGAGTAGGCAAATTATTCCGTGCCATGTTAACTCGTAATGACAACACTAGTTACCGCCATGAGCGTGTTGCAATGGGTCGTTCAAAGACGAAGTCTACTGAAACAACAAAGAAGATAAACAAAGCACAAATTAGCAATTCAGCACGCTATTAATTCGCTATTACCATAACCGTTACTAACGGAGGAAGCGAAATGATTTAGTGTTGCGTGAATTCGTAATGACAACACAAAGTCCGCCATTAAAAAGTCGCAACTTAGTCATTCAAAGACGAAGTCCACTGAAACAACAAAGAAGATAAAACAAAGCACAAAATATCAATGCAGCAAGTTATTAATTCGCTAATATCATAACTGTTTCATACGGAATAAGCGAAATTATTTAGTGCCATGTGTATTACATGCAATTACCACCATAAGCGTGCTCTGACCACGTTGCGACCTGGTCCGAAGTCTAGAAAGGTGACAAAGTCACTCAAAATTGGAAAATATTGTAAAATAATGTATACAACCTGTAGAGGAATGATTATCAAACACAGTAATTCCAAATTTAACTTCAGATGGTCCGAATTTACACTAAGATGGCTTGGATTCATTGGAGGTCTAATTGTACGTGTTTTCACCGTATAGCGAAGCTTAAAAACTGGCGACACCTAGTGGGTGACAAGGGGAGGTAAGGGGCAAGAGTTATTGCCCTTTGTCTATATGACATAGACAGAAAAGACGAATTTTCGTCTTTTGGTAGGGCTGGGTTCGCGAGGTAGCAGGCTTATATCCCTAAAGTAATGTGATCCGGGAACGTATTCAAAGGTGAAGCAGTATGTTTCTTGGAAAACGTGTAGCTGCTATAAACAGAACATATTACTGTTAGGAAAGTGCGTGCAAGTTTACAGACAAGCGCATTCTTATGTTGTAGTTACATAGAACTCATTGTTTCTAGAATACTGTCTGTGGGATTAATGGGATGTTAATAAAAAGAGAAAACAAATTAGTAATTTTTTGTGAGGGGGATATAATGAAAATGCATAATCCAAATACATTTACTTGTAAGACGTAATTTAGTGGGGAAAAAAACCATAATGATAATGCCAAAAGCATAATGGTTGGCATGTATGTGTTTGGTTCCAACAGTCTTAGAACCATCAAATTTAACAGAAAATAAAAAAAGTAATAGCATACATTTAACAAATAGCCTCTCCCACATACCCAACTCCATGCTTTAAAAAAGAAGCATTCTTATTTGAACATGAAATATTGAAAATATGCTGCAAGTACAAATAAGTATTGAAATTTTTCTTTGAATATTCATTATCTTTTAATAATCTTTCTCACCAAGACAACAAATACATCCTTTCAATTTTGCTCACAATAGTCAGTCAGGCTGGATTCATTTCATAATTAAACATTTTTTTAAAACTGTAATTTATCATGCACATGTTGTCAATCAGATTTGTAAAATATCGTTCTAAATTTAAAAAAAAATACATGTACTGTATAAAACACACTTTCTTGCCTACAAACCGTTTTGTGATGTATCCCCACAAGACCGAAAAAACACATCCAAATTTGTATGCTTCTGCACCAATATTCCACTAACTGTTTATGATTGGTTTTGGTTTTGTCGAGTCAAACATCACATTTCAGCAGAAGATAGATTATACGTGGCATCCAATATATTTGGGAAAGGAAGAACCCAGGCAAAGCCTAGGAAAAACCACCGACCCACTGGAAGCGACTGACAAGCTTTCTCACATAATCAAATTGGTTGACTGAGGTGAGATACAAGTGATCTTAAAAGGCAAGTGCCTTGTACGATTTGCCATCTAGAACACCAAATGCTAATCAAGTTGAGATGTTAAAAAATTTAAGATTCTCAGAGGATACAGTTCTCTGGCATAATGTAAATTCACTTTTATTCAAACAGTACCAATTTTGAGAAATTTCCTGGTTGAAGGTTGCTGCAAACTATTAATTTCTAAACCTAACACACAAAATGATCAATCTGTGAAGATGAAATGCACAAATTTTAATGCAAACTTATAAAGTAAAAAATTGTACTAACATAAATGTCATTAATTCTAAAAATAAAACATCTATTGACCGGATTGGGGTTGAGGCACTTTCTGATATCCCTGAACTTGTTATGTGTACTTACTCTCATTTCCAGAAGGATTAAATCACTAAGCCTCTTCACTTCCTTTGGATTGGACAGTAAAGCCTCTTCTTTCCTGCTGAACTCTCGTAAGGTGGCTCGCTGTGACTTTATAAATGATACACTTTCCTTCAGTGTTCTCTCATACAATCTGTAAAATATCAGGGAAAATCCTGTCTAATATGGATAAAAAGGCAAAATAAATTTTGACTCTTTAAATCAGATTATCACAATTGAACTGTAAATTAAATCAAATTTTGAAAAGGCATACATCATTGTCTTTTCGTCTTCAGCACTTTAAGAATATTTATTATTAAATAGCAGGAAAGGAAGTAATTTAATTTAGAAGGTTACCTTCTTGCTTCAGTGTAATATACCTGAATTCTCCTTGACACTCTATGGGTAGATGCGTTTGTGCAGAATATGTGTGATTTACAAATAAAAACAGAAACAATGGATATTTTTGACCATCATATATATAAACTTTTCTCTGAAGGTACTTTTTGAAGCAGTTTGAGAATATTAGATTTCTGCTTTTCTATCATTATGAAAATGTAAAAAAATTACTAAGCATATATTTTATTAAAATATTAAAGATTTATGACTGAGAGATCAGATTACAAGCAGACTTTCATGTTAGGAAAATTTGCGTTTCTTTCCACAGTGAAAAGAAAAGCAAATTTTGCCCAACATCAAAGTGAAACAAAAGCGATTCTAAGAAAGTAATTTTCATAATAATCCTAGATTATTTTTCATAACAAAACCGTAAACTGTAATAGAAAAAATTGAAAAAGGGTGGAAAAAGGGTAGCAAAAATAAAATAAATTAATTATAATTCTAACTTTCTTCTTAGAAAAAAGCCACTGAAAGTCACCCTTGGTTGTATTATAGGAAAGCATTTATTTGATTTGTTTGTTTGTTTGATTAGGATATTTAACATATCTTTAAAAAAACATCAGTCAAATTGCTATGATGTTTGCAGTGAGGCAGTTTATATTGATGTCTAGCACTGGGGCATCATGCCGCAGACATGTAGCATGAAAACCCACCCAGTCACATTATGCTGACACCAGGCTGACCAGTACTAACACTAACCTCTTAATGCTGAGCACCAAGCGAGGCAGCTGTTAGTACCATTTTTCTAATTTTTTGGTATGACTCGGCCAGGGATCAAACCCACGACCTCCCGCTTCTGCGGCAGATGCTCTAACCACTAGGCCACCGAAGCGGTCATTTATTTGAAATAAAAGCATGGCAAAATGCATAGTATAGATTGTGAAGTGAGAGAAAGTACATCTCTAAATCTCTAGCATTTGCTGAAATCTCTTGCATTTTACAAATCTCCAACATTCCTGCATGGGTGACAAAGTCTCCTAAAACTAAATGATGAAGAGCAGAAATTTTGGATGAATGACATTATTTAGGTCTCATTACACTGTGTAATCTGTTTGTGGATTTTAACTGAGCAATTGTGACAAAGTCAGGAAGGTTTTTCATTTTGACCAGTTATACTTTTGCAACTGGGGATCAGAGAGATATTAGTGTATAAAGTGATCATTTGACTAGTTATACTTTAGAAATTGCTGATCAGGGAGATAATAACATATACAGTGATCAACTGTTTAGCATTACTCTAGAAAATGCAGATCAGGGAGAAAATAACATATACAGTGATCAATTGTTAAGCATTACTCCAGAAATTGCAGATCAGGGAGACTATACTATATACAGTGATCAATTGTTAAGCATTACTCTAGAAATTGCAAATCAGGGAGATACTAGCATATACAGTGATCAATTGTTAAGCATTACACTAGAAATTGCAGATCAGGGAGACTATAATATATACAGTGATCAACTGTTTAGCATTACTCTAGAAATTGCAGATCAGGGAGAAAATAACATACAGTGATTAAATGTTTAGCATTACTCTAGAAATTGCAGATCAGTGAGATAATAATATATACAGTGATCAATTGTTAAGCATTACTCCAGAAATTGCAGATCAGGGAGACTATAATATATACAGTGATCAATTGTTAAGCATTACTCTAGAAATTGCAAATCAGGGAGATACTAGCATATACAGTGATCAATTGTTAAGCATTACACTAGAAATTGCAGATCAGGGAGACTATAATATATACAGTGATCAACTGTTTAGCATTACTCTAGAAATTGCAGATCAGGGAGAAAATAACATACAGTGATTAAATGTTTAGCATTACTCTAGAAATTGCAGATCAGTGAGATAATAATATATACAGTGATCAATTGTTAAGCATTACTCCAGAAATTGCAGATCAGGGAGACTATAATATATACAGTGATCAATTGTTAAGCATTACTCTAGAAATTGCAGATCGGGGAGACTATAATATATACAGTGATCAACTGTTTAGCATTACTCTAGAAATTGCAGACCAGGGAGATAATAACATACAGTGATTAAATGTTTAGCATTACTCTAGAAATTGCAGATCAGTGAGATAATAACATATACAGTGATTAAATGTTTAGCATTATTCCAGCAATTGCAGATCAGGGAGATAATAACATATACAGTGATCAATTGTTAAGCATTATTCTAACAATTGCAGATCAGGGAGATAATAACATATACAGTGATCAACTGTTTAGCATTACTCTAGCAATTGCAGATCAGGGAGAATACAATATATACAGTGATCAATTGTTAAGCACTACTCTAGAAATTGCAGATCAGGGAGATAATAACATATACAGTAATCAATTGTTAAGCATTATTCTAACAATTGCAGATCAGGGAGATAATAACATATACAGTGATCACTTGTTTAGCATTACTCTAGAAATTGCAGATCAGGGAGATAATAACATACAGTGATCAATTGGTTAGCACTACTCTAGTAATTGCAGATCATGGAGATTATAATACATACAATGATTAGCTGACTAGTTAAAATTTATCAACTGTTGATTTTAGAGAAAATAATACATTTACAAGAGTTAATAAATGAGTTTTTTTATACATTAGTGATTGTAGAACAGGGATTATAATACAAAAGATGATAATATAAAAATATTCTAAAAGTTCGTGTTACAGAAACTTTATCCAATTTCCATCATACAAACATTTCTTCAGCATTATGTTTCTCTGACTGTAACATATACCATAATATACTTATAAGTTAAATCAAAACTGCAAACTGCACAGACCTAGATCTGCCACAGCATAAAGTGGATCTATGCAGTTTGTTAGGAGTAATCAATACAACAAACAAAATAGACCGTGAGCTGCTGGTACAACATAAGATGGCAAATCAAAATCTATATTGTTTTCTGTTGGACTACACTTACAAGTGAATATATACATTATGTATTGACTTACTTTTGATGTTCTTTTTCCGACTTTTTCACCTTCTTGAAGGACTCCTGTATTATGTCATGGTATGTTGGAGCATCAAGAGTAAGCACATTAAGGAGAGATACAACAAACACTGTAAAGATAATCTAAGGGTTATATGGAACATCATTCTTCCCTGAAACAAGCTAGGGTGTGTTTTAGTGGTCTGCCCAAAGGAATCTTTTCTTAGGCATATTTTGTAACCCTTTCTTTTCATTGAAAAAAACTACATAATTTGAACCAAACAGGAAATACACTATTTTTAATTTTACATTAAAAGAACGAAGGTTTATGAACTCTATTCATATATTCAAGGTACAGGTACAAAATATTTTCATTTTTGTCCAAAAGCTTTAAGTTCATTCGTTATGAACAATCCTACGCCAGGCTTTCCTAACCTTCTTAACACAAAAAGAAATAATGGACTTAATATATACAAGATTTATTACAGATTTGGTGTCATTTCGGAAATAAATATACTTATGAAAATGACCATATTTTTTTAATGCCAAATGCCAAAAGAGTACAAATTCAATTAATATTTTGTTATCTGGTTAGGCTTTTGATGTTGCTTTTGCTGAACAAGAAGTAGCATTCTTTACTAGTTAGTAGGTATCAATTTAACCTTCATCTGTCTCAACCTTATCTATGTTGCTTATCATAATCATAAATATGCTTTCTGACAAATGTTTGGTCAGATTTTTTTGAGTGATTTATGAAAAGCAGTTATTTGAAAAATGTTCCTATTTTTGTAATGGTGGCCAAATTTGATGCTGGATTGGAATCATTTGTTAAAATTTGAAAGTTCTTCATGCCAGGATGCTTTCTATTAAGTCTGGTCAAATTCTATTTAACATTTATGGAGAAAATTTTTAAAGGTTTTCTGTTTTTTAGTAAGACTGGGTTTTTTAAAAATTAGTATCAGAAACCATACTTGAATGTGGATCTGCATCATTTTTAACAGGATGTTTATTCTCAGATATGATCATATCCTGCTGAGCAGCTTTTGAGAAGAAGTCATTTAAGGGTTTTCCTATTTTTGTAATAGCAGCCATATTTGATAGCAAATTCGGATCATCAGTAAAAATCTAGAGGTACTTCATTCCCTTGATGATATGTGACAAATTTGCTTTAAATTGGTCTAGTTATTTAAAAACAAGTGTAAATACCAACTGCTGATGGATGCATGATGAATTATGGACTCAAGGCCATACCAAAAGCTCACTAACTATTGGTCAGGTGGGCAAAAAAAATGAGATGTTTAAATTAAAAAAAAAAGGATATGGTGGCAAGTTCTCTTGCTCTGTTCTCTGCACATAAATGGCTTGACCTGCATCCCTGGTTAGATTCTTCATACGCATAAAGTGTGCAACCAGTGGACTATGTCCCTCTATGTTGAAAACAGATCGTGTTGTGTCAGGTCCCTTACAAGCTGGATGAGACTGAAATATTTGCTAAATATAAGTAACCAGCAATATTTAACATTACAAAAACATGTGACTATCTTACTGCTCATACAATTTTAGCAGAAACTGCATTGAGAAAATATCACAATGAAAAACTTGGTAGTTTTAGTCAGATATATTTTAACGTTTGGGAAAAATTTTGCTTTTTAACTTTCATTTTAAAGTACTTTTTTTGTGGAGTTCCAATTTCTGTATAAATTAACCTTTACTATGATCAGGAATTTAAAACCTGACATATGATCCATCTCTGAAAAAGGACATTCTCTCATCAAAAGCATGTTCAAAAGTTTAGGCACTGATGAAAATGTAAAATTACCACCAATAATAATAATAATAATAATAATAATAATAATAATAATAATAATAATAATAACAACAATAATAATAATAATATAAATAACATAATAACAATAATAATAATAATAATAATAATAATAATAATAATAATATTAATAATAATGTGAAATTTGTATAGCACCTAATCTTTAGAAGCTCTAATTACAATATTAGATAATATATAAAAAAATATATATATAATGACAAGATTTCAAAATAAACACCATGTAATTACAAACAAAAACATGCTGACAATAATTAAGGAAGTAAACATGAATTAACTCTTTAAGAGTGTTCTTCTAGCTGAAATAGGCAAGTCTTAAGAGCAATATTAAATGAGATCACAGTGTCCTTGTGTCTTGAATGTGATCAAAGTGTCATTGTTTCTTGATTGAGACCATGGTGTCCTTGTGTCTTTAATGAGATCACAGTATTCTTGTGTCTTGAATGAGATCACAGTGTCCATGTTTCTTGAACGAGATCACTGTGTCCTTGTGTCTATGATCTATGGGCAATAACTGGGCCCTGATACGCAATACAAATTGTATAACAGTGGCAATAATGAGAATGATAGTGTTGGAAGAGGAGAACACGTTTCTAGATTGGGTGTAACATAGGTTAGGTCAGACAGATATACTGAACTGGAGCCAGTGAACGAAATGTAACATAGTGAACAGATTTTGTGTTTGATTCTGGATTCAATGGGTAGCCAGTGAAGGTTATGGAACAGGGGGGAAATGTGCTTAGTTCCTCTTTCTCTAAAGATGAAATGAGCAACTATGTTTTGACATTTTTCAAGTTTCTGTTGTAGATGCTGAGATGAACCAGATATAATTGAAATAAAATAGTCCAGTTTTCAAAGTACTAATGAACACACAAGTGTTTTAGTGTATCAACTGAAAGAAAACTGTGAATGAAGCTGATACATTTCAGCTCCATATATGAAGTTTTGCATATGTTCACTATATGCTGATGTAAAGAGAGCATACGGTCTATAGTGTCACCTAGGTTTCACACTGATTGTGTAAATGTAATGTTGGCATTGCTAATACTTATTGCTTGAGGTAAAGGATATGAATGTGAAAGTCTTTGCATGGTGATCTGGGTGGCTTCAGTTTTATCATCATTCATCTATAGCTTGTTACATGATGTTCTCCATGACTTCACACCAAAAAAAGTGTGATACTAGATGTCGATGTCACTTGCAAGTGGTTGAGTGTAAAGAATGAAGAAAACAGGGCTGAGAAGAAAGTCTTGTGGAACACCAAATCATACATCAATTGAACTGGAATGTTTTCCATTTTTGGACATAATTTTTGTCCTGTTAACTAGATAGGACTTGAACCATAGTAAAGCTGTACTGTGAATACCAAATACATGCTGGAGATGGTGAGTAACATATCATGGTCTATTGTGTCAAATGCTGCATATACATCATGAAGGATGACGACTGTAATCTTTCAACTGTTCAAAGCAAAGAGAAGGTCATTAACTACACTCAGAATAACAGTTTCACTAAATATATCAACGGCAATATGCAGCCTGTATGTTGATAAAATGACTAGTTGAATTGTTACCTGCTTAGGCTCGAATAAGCAGCAACACAGAAAGAGTGAAAACTAACAAGCTTGTATAACTTTAACAATGAATTTATTAAGTACAATTATTTAAATAAAACAATTGAACTTACAGTTTTAGAGAATCAAATCCAACAAATTTAGAATTCACAAAATAATCCACTAATGGAATTGCAAGTCCTAATAAATAAATGTTCTAATAGTTCCAGGTTCGAATCTTGACGAGGTAATAATCCAAAATGGCTGACAATGTCACGTGATGCAGTTCTTGTTTTTAAATCATCCAGATGAAATTATGAAACATATGTCCTTTTCCAGATAAATAGAATAATTCTTCTTTTCCAACGAACTGACACAAGTCCAGAATAATATTAACACTCAAACATAAATACACAACCAATAACTTACAGCCCAATATTTCTACTACTGTCAGCTTCTAAAATACAGCTATATATATTGTTTTTCCCTGTAAACAAGAGGAATCATGTGATTTTGGAAGGTCATGGAAAAAGTACCTTCTTCGAGTCACGTAGAGATAGAATGAACCAGAAGGAAAAATCAGCCACTAATAAAATGCTGTCCCCGAAACCAACCAATAGAATTGAAGACTTGTTGACAATGTCTAAAGCAAGGTCAGAGATTGAGGTAACCAAGCCAAGGTCAGCCTGTTTACCAGAAAAGTCCAGGTCAAGTGAATTTTCTAGAAAAATTTCCCATTTAAATAATAATAAACCCTAAATGACAAATTTGGATTTAATAATTAAAAATAAATAAAATTAAATCCAATAGCCGTAACACCTTCCCCCATAAAATAAAAAGAAAGGTTTATATGATAAAACTTTCTTTTTATCACAAACCAATTTACATCTGAGATTAAAAATTACACAATATAATGAATTATACACGGGAAAGAGTGTTTACAATTATTTTATCAAGAAATAGCCTCAAATTTTTAACTTGTCCATGTCCCACAAAATGTCCTAAGAAAGGCACAATAGCACAGCAGAACTCACTTTTATACAAATTAACTGTCAAATATACATTAGTGAGTCTGTTAAAGAATTATCAAATTGTTGCTAGATGTTCTCTCCAGGTGTCGTTGTAGATGTTGACGTCACAAATCTCTAGACCAGTGATGAACATTTTTATGAGACGTTGAAATGGACTTTCTTTATATTAGTAGAGTCCTTTTGGAGTCGCAATGTTGAGTTTTCCTTTGCTCTTTCCGTAGTGGAATCGGCCAAAATCCTTTCAGAAGGTCAGAATTTGGTGACGTATTTGGCATTCCCAATTTTATCAATAGAATAGTCACTTCTTGTTAATGGGAATGAATCTGTTTTTGTCACTCTGTTCACCTTCCTATAATCAATACACATACGGAGAGTTTTATCTGGTTTAGGAACAAATATGCATAGTGAACTCCAATCACTTTTACTGGGCTTGATAAAATCATTCTCCAGCAAATATTGAATTTCCTTTTTCAAATATTTCTGTTTGAGTGGACTCATCCTGCATGGATGCTGTTTGAAATTTTCAATTTCAATGTCATGAAAATTTTGTTTGTCCTGGTAAGAATATCTGGACATAAGTGCTCATATAATAATAACTTTCAGTTCATTTCTTTATTGCACTTGCAAATGTGAAAGTTTCTGGTCTAGATTTTTTCATAATTTCTGAATTCTGACAATTCGTCGCTCCAATATCAGTCGAATCCTGATGATATTCCTTCACTAAATAGGACTGGTACAATTAAATTAATTACATATTTAACATGGCTATTTCTTTCAATACACTGGTACTCCTATAATTAATTTAGATCCCAGGAGCACTAATACTATAATTTAACTAATTCATTTTCTTCTTAACTTTGTAAGGGCCGTAATATCTAATTTGAAGAAAAGTAAGAAGAATGAATAAGAGTAACACAACTCCATTATCAGACTCAAAAGTTCTCCCCCTTGTATTTCTTTCAAACCTTAGCTTCATTTTTAACTTTAATTGATTACTTGACTTGGTCTTAGATAAGGAATCCACACAATCTACCATAATTCCACTGAATGTTTCATCAAACATAGGAATAGGATGCAGATGAGCCTTACGTATCTTCTGATTGGGTTTTCCTACCATTTGACAAGCATGACAAGATCTACAATATTTGACAACATCACTTTTGATTTCTGGCCAATAGAAGTGAGTCAAGATCTTGTGATACATTTTATTAATCCCTAAATGACCAGCCAAAGGAGTTTCATGGGCCAGATTAAGTATTTCCTGTCTGTAAGGTTTTGGAACTACTATTTGATAGTTCACTGACCATTCATCATCAGCAGGTACCTCGGGAGGTCTCCATTTTCTCATAAGAATTCCATTTTTAATGAAATAACAGACAGGAACTTCAGTGGCTTCAGTCTCATTTATGGCCCTTTGAAACAAACAGGAGATCTCAGGATCTTTTTCCTGTTCAACGACAAGTGACTGTCGTTTATCACCCTGATTAAGAGAATGAGTTATTAAAAGAGGATCACTATGATCAATACTTTCTGATTGATCTAAACAAGAAGTAAATGTGACCTCATTAAAAACCTGACCTATACAAGTGCCAGTTGAAGGAATGCTGCCTTCTGTAACATCACTCTCAAAATCATCACCCTGATTAAAATAAAGAGAATGAGTTGTCAAAAGAGGATCACTATGATCAATACTTTCTGATTGTTCTAAACCAAGAGTAAAAGTGACCTCATCAAAAACCTGACCTATACAAGCGTCAGTTGAAGGAATACTGGCTTTTTCAACATAAGCCTGACCCATGCAGGAGTCAGATAAGGGATTACTGCCCTCAACAACATAAGCCTGACCCATGCATGTGTCAACGAAGGGAATACTGCCCTTTTCAACTTCATTCTCAAGAGCTTTCTTTACCATAGCTCTAGTAACTGTACAAGCTTGAAATATATCAGGGATTTCTTTTTCAATTAAATCAACTTTCTGATCCAAATTAGGCTTGTCAGTCACAAGTGGATTAACCACAACCTTGTCTCCAGCTAAGTCGTTGCCTAGCAATAAATCTATTCCCTCAACAGGTAAAACCGAGACTGTTCCGATTGTCACAGGTCCTGACACTAAGTCTGATGACAAATTTACACAATGGAGAGGAACATTAACAAAGCAGCACTCTAACCCCTGAATAAGAACACTTTCATTAGAAGAAGACTTCTCAGATAAAGGCAAAGTACCTGATAATAAAAGACTCTGAGAAGCTCCTGTGTCCCTTAAAATTTTAATAGGGGTGGGATTGGCTGAATCACCCAAAAGTGATACAGAACCCTTCGATATGAATGGTTCATAATTCTCCATATCAAAATCAGACTGGGATTTATTAGACCCAACAAATGTATTGCTTTCAATACATGACTGTGACCTTGACCTCTTGTAAATAAGAGCATTTGGAACTGGTCTATCTTGATTCTGTTGCCTATTTTTCAATTTGTAGCAATCAGAAATAACGTGTCCTTTTTTCTTGCAAAAGTTACACGTCGGAAGAGACAAGGATCTAGAATCAAACTTCTCTGAAGTCTGATTTTTGAAAGTTGTGTTAGTTTGAGTTTTAGAAGGGCTTGAATTAGGCGGAAATTCTTTTCTGCCAGTAAATTGTTGAGTAGAAGTCTTGTTAACAAAAGGAACTTTATGTGTCAAAGAATATTCGTCAGCAGCTCGAGCAGCATTTTCCAAGGTTTCAATTTGATGCTCCTCAAGATAAGTTTTAACATCATTATGGACACAGTTTTTGAACTCTTCAATTAATATAATTTGCTTGAGATTTTGATAATCTTGCTCAACCTTCTTGGCTAAACACCATCTATCAAACAACTGCTCTTTTTGTCTAGCAAATTCGACATGAGTTTGTCCAGCTTCTTTTCTGTAATTTCTAAATTTTTGCCTATAAGCTTCAGGAACTAACTCGTAACCTCTTAAAATGCATTCTTTAACTACGTCATAATCACCACTTTGCTGAACAGACAGTGAAGTGTAAATCTCACTAGCCTTACCAGTAATTACACATTGTAGTAACTGAGTCCAATTCTCTCTTGGCCACTTTAAATTTTCTGCAACTTTTTCAAAAAGAATAAAATATTTGTCTACTTCTTTTTCTTTGAAAGGGGGCACTAATCTAATATTCCTTGCTAAATCAAAATTTTGATTTGATGTATGATGGTGATTCTCACTTGCCAACTCTAATTCTTTCATTTTACACTGATATTCCTTTTCTTCCTTCTCTCGCTCTCTCTCAATTCGCATCTGCTCTCTCTGTAATTCAAATTGTCTCTCTCTCTCCTCTTTTTCAAATTGTAATTGCTTTTCTTTCTCTCTTTCCTGTAATTCCAGCTTCTTCAACTCTAATTCAGATTGTAATTGTCTTTCTTTCTCCTCTCTCTCTTTATCAATCCGCATTTGCTCTTTTTGTAATTCAATTTGTTTCTCTTTCTCCTCTCTCTCAATCTGCATTTGCTCTTTTTTCAATTCAATTTGTTTCTCTTTCTCCTCTCTCTCATATTGTAATTGCTTTTCTCTCTCCCTTTCCTGAAATTCTAGCTTCTTCAACTCTAATTCCATCTTGAATTTTAATTCTAATTCCTTTAATTTTATGTCAGAGTCTGATGCAGACTTACTGACCGGAATCAAAGCACTTTGTTCCAAAACATCCTGTTCTACTAAATACTGGACCAAAATCTTTTTGATATCTTGTTTCGTTAAAGAAGCCTTCACTTCGGAAAGATCGTATTTCCTGGCAAGCTGAATCAACTCGTCTTTTTTGAAAAGATCTAATTGCTCCTGGGTAGGATTGGAAAGAAATATCTCTACCTTAGATGTCATTTTGATACAAGC
Organism: Unio delphinus; assembly: GCA_029339505.1. Lineage (NCBI taxonomy): Eukaryota > Metazoa > Mollusca > Bivalvia > Unionida > Unionidae > Unio > Unio delphinus. The sequence continues at coordinate 202,591 of JAQISU010000098.1, forward strand.
GTGCTAGTCTCACTAAAGATTTAAATTTTTTCAAAAACTAGGGGAAATTCAAACTTAAATTCCAATTTATTTCAATCTCAATCTCAATCTCAATCCCGAGACGATAGCCACCAATTCTATGTTACGTGCTTAGGCTCGAATAAGCAGCAACACAGAAAGAGTGAAAACTAACAAGCTTGTATAACTTTAACAATGAATTTATTAAGTACAATTATTTAAATAAAACAATTGAACTTACAGTTTTAGAGAATCAAATCCAACAAATTTAGAATTCACAAAATAATCCACTAATGGAATTGCAAGTCCTAATAAATAAATGTTCTAATAGTTCCAGGTTCGAATCTTGACGAGGTAATAATCCAAAATGGCTGACAATGTCACGTGATGCAGTTCATGTTTTTAAATCATCCAGATGAAATTATGAAACATATGTCCTTTTCCAGATAAATAGAATAATTCTTCTTTTCCAATGAATTGACACAAGTCCAGAATAATATTAACACTCAAACATAAATACACAACCAATAACTTACAGCCCAATATTTCTACTACTGTCAGCTTCTAAAATACAGCTATATATATTGTTTTTCCCTGTAAACAAGAGGAATCATGTGATTTTGGAAGGTCATGGAAAAAGTACCTTCTTCGAGTCACGTAGAGATAGAATGAACCAGAAGGAAAAATCAGCCACTAATAAAATGCTGTCCCCGAAACCAACCAATAGAATTGAAGACTTGTTGACAATGTCTAAAGCAAGGTCAGAGATTGAGGTAACCAAGCCAAGGTCAGCCTGTTTACCAGAAAAGTCCAGGTCAAGTGAATTTTCTAGAAAAATTTCCCATTTAAATAATAATAAACCCTAAATGACAAATTTGGATTTAATAATTAAAAATAAATAAAATTAAATCCAATAGCCGTAACAGAATATACATTAGATGCAAATTGTAATAGAACAACTTTTCTAAGATTTTTTAAAATGACCAGGTTATAAACAGGGTGGTAGTTTTTAAAATCATTAAGGTCAAGTGTTGGTTTCTTCAATGGAGGCTTTAGAATGGCAGTTTTGAAAAATGACAAGAATTCCTCTAATGAGAGAGAAGTACTAATAACATTGGTTAGTGAAGGCAGTATTGAATCTAATCACTCAAGCAGCAGTGATTTTGCAATATATTAAACCTTCAGTAAAAATGAAAGTTGACAGAAACATATGAATATGCCAAAATTAAGTGCAACCTCACTATAACGTGAATTTGGATATAAAGCAGTCACAGCATGGGTCCCAAAATTTTGTTTATTTGCACATGATTTTTTTCTTTATCTTCAAAGTACCTGAAATAATGTATTAAGAATTTATTATCATTTTGGGGAAGAGATTGCATATGGAAAAGAAATCACATATGAATTCGAATAAAATACGATCGTTGTGTGGTTCCTGATATTTTAAATATATGTACATGTCTTTTTCTTGTACTGGAGATTTGTTTAATTTTAAGCATAAGAAATAGTGTGTAAAACGTTTATTATCATTTTGGGGATGAGATTGCGTATGAATTTTAATATGATACAATCATGGTAAAGCGTCTTAAATTTAACAATTTCACCAGGTTCTTAAAGTGTTATGCCAAAATAAACATGATGTGGTTGTCTTCATTTAATTCTGTACACAATTGTTGCTCAAACAATAGCTGAGGTGTGTTTCTTCTTTAACTTCACACACGACCAAGTAGCAGACTATGCGGTGATTGATAAAAGCTTCTCACAGTTTAATAAACATCAAAAAATGAAAGTTGAACAGTAAATAATATCCACTTTATTAACTGGAAATTGAGAGATTATGAAAACTGACCATGCATTCAGCTTAAAAACAATTATAAAAGTGACTTGTGGCCATTGCAGGCCTATTGCACTTAGTTCTTGGGTTTTACATGTGTATGGGGTTTCTTATGAAATCATTAATAATTTCCCTTTTGCTTTTTTAATTTAAAAAACTTTTATACTGTTACAGAAAAGCAAGTTCACAAATGGAAGTCGTTCACTGCACTTTGCGCAAAAAAACATTTATTATTATTTTGGGGAAGAGAACATGTATGAATTCTAATATAATTTGATATATAATACAATAAAGTATGAGAAATAGTGTGTAAAACACGGCTTCTGAAATGTATTAATTTCACCAGGTCCTTGAAATGTTATACCTAAACAAACATTATCTGAAATATTACTTATTATTGATCCAAGATTAAAGATACGTGTCCTTTAACTGCATAAACAACCAAGCAGCAGACAATGCGGTGGTTGATACAAGATTCTTAAAATTTAATAAACATCAAAAATTGAAAACTGACAACATGTTTTCTGGGCTTGGTGGTGTTGTTAGAGGGAATCATCGTACTAGTAAACAATGTTGATTTTGTTAGCTGGAAATTGAAAGGGTATGAAACTGTACATTTAAAAAACTTTATATCAGTGGCGGGTGACCATTACAGACTCATTTACATTTAGTTCAGGATTTTATGTGTATGGTATTTGTTTATGAACATATGATTAATTTCCTATTTTACCGTTATGGAAAACCATGTTTACAATTTGTATAGATACCGTTCATAGACCCTGGAACGTAATGAAATGTACACTTGCTTCGTCATTCTTAGCCTAATTTTCTGTTAATTTTTCCCATTGAATTCAGACACATAATGATTTTTGACAAAAATATTGAATAGTTTAAATACGTTTGCAATGGAATTACATGTATTATGGATTAGATGCATGCCACGACGGTGCAATATCTGATGGTAAGTAAACGGTGTGAATACTCTGTTCATGCTATGGATTGAACCTTGAATTTTAGACACAACAATCATGGACAAAATTATTGAATATTTTAAATCTGTGCAATTTTCCAATGGAATTACATGCATTATGGATGAACTGCATGCCACAACAGCATGACTGTAAATGATGTTGACACCCTATTCATTATATAACATCAGTCGGGGTATTATCGATCAATGTGTATTTTTGGGGGAAAAAAGCAATAAAAATTAGTAAAACTATTTAAAGCAAAGTAATAACCTATAAATATATTATCCATCCATTATTTTGAATAAGTCTTATTACTGCATTCCATTTAATATTTATCCGATAATACTCTGATTTTTTACATTAGACATGAGTACACATACCTGCTAATGCAATCTTTGCTGAAAAAAATAAAAACTGTAAAACCCTGCATTAACACGACCCTGCTACAAACGCGATCCAATTTCTTTGACCCCAAACTTAATGTATAGCAGGGTTCCACTGTAAATTGTCACAAATTTTATCAGTGCTACTGCAATATTGTAATTTGATGAAAATATTTGCAAACTTCCTGTCAAAGAACAATTGTTATTTATTTTGCCACATTGAGAAAAGCTTAATTACCAATATCATATCAGGTACATGACTGATTCCAATTTTGTAAAATTACCTCAACTTTCACTTTAGGAGTTCCTTTCTTAGAAGCCATGACTCTGATATTTTGTACTGTCTCAGACTCCTTCCCAATGAGTGCTTTCTGCGGAGAGCTCTCATCCTCTTCAAACGTTGTTTCACGAATGGGTGTCAGGGCCTCAATAAGCTTCCGTGGGTCAACCGACTTCTGCCGAGTAGTGGCACCTGCCAATTTCTTTGGGCTTGATCTCTGTGTGTCAGATGTAGAGTCTGAAGCTGTGAGTGTTAAGAGAATTGGTGGACAGTGGACCACAAAATGTATCCATTTTTGGATGTGTCACTTTTTAAACTGAGATTAAGAAAAGCTGTTTAAAATGCCATAAACTATGAATACTGTCTGTACTTATTAATAAGTTGAGTTCAATTATAAACAATACTGACCCTGATCATAATGTGCTGGCAAATCTTTGCCTATGTTGCATGGTTGTAAAAACTACTTGTAACAAACTGCACTGATAGGATCTGCAGGTACATTATATGATGACAGATCTGGGTCTTTGCAGTTTGCAACTGAACTCAAATTATAAGCAAGTATAGATGGTTAGTAAGTTTTCGTGACACTGCAGTACCAACTAAGGCAAATTTGCCAATGTTTGCTTGATATAATTCTTTTGCATGTTATGGAAATTAAAATTAGATCACAAGGTCTGGAAATAAAATTTCCCCAGTTTGGTTGAGGATACTACAGAAATTTGAAATTAATGTCCCAGAAACTTCAACTGAGAATATAAGAATTAATATTTTTACCCATAATTTTAACTAATACATGTGAAATACAATTCAAAATGATAAGTATAAAAACTAATCGTCAAACTTCAATCATTTGGACTTTGCAGTTTTCTGATTTGACTTTCCAGAAAATTATGTTATTTGTTTTTAATTATTAAAATTTATGTGCATGAAGAAATAGTGTGCTACATAGATATTAACTGAGGGCTGTTCCATTAAAACATAATGGGATAAAGAGAAGGCAATTTTAAAGTGAGGTACTCAATCATTGATGTGATTTATAATTTTCTTATCATTTTAACATGAACTCTGTGAGATCAAAGTACCCTGGCATATATTTTGTTAAAACTGTCTTCCTTGGGTACCATGTATGTTAAATGGAACAGCCCTGAAACGTTTTTGTAAATGGTGTATCTATATATAATTGCAATTCCTATCAAGTAGCAGAAAAAAAATTCAATTATGACATACCTTCATGGGATGATGAAGATGAAGAGGAAGGGACAAGACCTTTACTTGTTTTCTGTTCCACTAATCCCCCACTTTTCTTTCTCATAGCACCCTTCCAACGTGAACGCCCCATGCCACCAGATGGGGCAGATGCATTGGATGCAGACTGGGACAAGGAAGTTGTTGAAGTATGTCGACTGATATTGTTAGAGATGAGTGAATCCAGATAATCAAAGTTCACAACCATTGATGCTGAAATAAATAAATCATGATACATATGTGTGTATTGTCTAAAGTGACTTCTTTTTACAATCTATGTTATTACTGATTGAAAACTGTGCACATAATTAAACCTATAGATTCTTATGTCATTGTATGTAAAAATTAGCTTGCGTTATATACCAATAGATTCTTATGTCATTGTATGTAAAATTAGCTTGTCTTACCAATAGATTCTTATGTCATTGTATGTAAAATTAGCTTCCCTTATATACCAATAGATTCTTATGTCATTGTATGTAAAATTAGCCTGCCTTATATACCAATAGATTCTTATGTCATTGTATGTAAAAATTAGCCTGTATAATATCCCAATAGATTCTTATGTCATTGCATGTAAAAATTAGCCTGCCTTATATACCAATAGATTCTTATTTCATTGTATGTAAAAATTAGCCTGCCTTATATACCAATAGATTCTTATGTCATTGTATGTAAAAATTAGCCAACCTTATATACCAATAGATTCTTATTTCATTGTATGTAAAAATTAGCCTGCCTTATATACCAATAGATTCTTATGTCATTGTATGTAAAAATTAGCCTGCCTTATATACCAATAGATTCTTATTTCATTGTATGTAAAAATTAGCCTGCCTTATATACCAATAGATTCTTATGTCATTGTATGTAAAAATTAGCCTGCCTTATATACCAATAGATTCTTATGTCACTGTATGTAAAAATTAGCCTGCCTTATATACCAATAGATTCTTATGTCATTGTATGTAAAAATTAGCCTGCCTTATATACCAATAGATTCTTATGTCATTGTATGTAAAAATTAGACTGCCTTATATACCAATAGATTCTTATGTCACTGTATGTAAAAATTAGCCTGCCTTATATACCAATAGATTCTTATGTCATTGTATGTAAAAATTAGCCTGCCTTATATACCAATAGATTCTTATGTCATTGTATGTAAAATTAGCCTGCCTTATATACCAATAGATTCTTATGTCACTGTATGTAAAAATTAGCTTGCCTTATATACCAATAGATTCTTATATCATTGTATGTAAAATTAGCCTGCCTTATATACCAATAGATTCTTATATCATTGTATGTAAAATTAGCTTGCCTTATATACCAATAGATTCTTATGTCATTGTATGTAAAATTAGCCTGCCTTATATACCAATAGATTCTTATGTCATTGCATGTAAAAATTAGCCTGCCTTATATACCAATAGATTCTTATTTCATTGTATGTAAAAATTAGCCTGCCTTATATACCAATAGATTCTTATGTCACTGTATGTAAAATTAGCTTGCCTTATATACCAATAGATTCTTATGTCACTGTATGTAAAAATTAGCCTGCCTTATATACCAATAGATTCTTATGTCACTGTATGCAAAAATTAGCCTGCCTTATATACCAATAGATTCTTATGTCATTGTATGTAAAAATTAGACTGCCTTATATACCAATAGATTCTTATGTCATTGTATGTAAAATTAGCCTGCCTTATATACCAATAGATTCTTATGTCACTGTATGTAAAAATTAGCCTGCCTTATATACCAATAGATTCTTATGTCATTGTATGTAAAAATTAGCCTGCCTTATATACCAATAGATTCTTATGTCACTGTATGTAAAAATTAGCCTGCCTTATATACCAATAGATTCTTATGTCATTGTATGCAAAATTAGCTTGCCTTATATACCAATAGATTCTTATGTCATTGTATGTAAAATTAGCCTGCCTTATATACCAATAGATTCTTATGTCACTGTATGTAAAAATTAGCTTGCCTTATATACCAATAGATTCTTATATCATTGTATGTAAAATTAGCCTGCCTTATATACCAATAGATTCTTATATCATTGTATGTAAAATTAGCTTGCCTTGTATACCAATAGATTCTTATGTCATTGTATGCAAAATTAGCTTGCCTTATATACCAATAGATTCTTATGTCATTGTATGTAAAATTAGCCTGCCTTATATACCAATAGATTCTTATATCATTGTATGTAAAATTAGCTTGCCTTATATACCAATAGATTCTTATGTCATTGTATGTAAAATTAGCCTGCCTTATATACCAATAGATTCTTATATCATTGTATGTAAAATTAGCTTGCCTTATATACCAATAGATTCTTATGTCATTGTATGTAAAATTAGCTTGCCTTATATACCAATAGATTCTTATGTCATTGTATGTAAAATTAGCTTGCCTTACATACCAATAGATTCTTATGTCATTGATGTAAAATTAGCCTGCCTTATATACCAATAGATTCTTATGTCACTGTATGTAAAAATTAGCTTGCCTTATATACCAATAGATTCTTATATCACTGTATGTAAAAATTAGCTTGCCTTATATACCAATAGATTCTTATATCATTGTATGTAAAAATTAGCTTGCCTTATATACCAATAGATTCTTATATCATTGTATGTAAAATTAGCCTGCCTTATATACAAATAGATTCTTATGTCATTGTATGTAAAAATTAGCCTGCCTTATATACCAATAGATTCTTATATCATTGTATGCAAAATTAGCTTGCCTTATATACCAATAGATTCTTATGTCATTGTATGTAAAAATTAGCCTGCCTTATATACCAATAGATTCTTATATCATTGTATGCAAAATTAGCTTGCCTTATATACCAATAGATTCTTATATCATTGTATGTAAAATTTAGCTTGCCTTATATACCAATAGATTTTTATATCATTGTATGTAAAATTAGCCTGCCTTATATACCAATAGATTCTTATGTCATTGTATGTAAAATTAGCTTGCCTTATATACCAATAGATTCTTATCTCATTGTATGTAAAATTAGCTTGTCTTATATACCAACAGATTCTTATGTCATTGTATGTAAAAATTAGCTTGTCTTATATATACCAATAGATTCTTATGTCATTGTATGTAAAAATTAGCCTGCCTTATATACCAATAGATTCTTATATCATTGTATGTAAAAATTAGCTTACCTTATATACCAATAGATTCTTATGTCATTGTATGTAAAATAAGCTTGTCTTATATACCAATAGATTCTTATATCATTGTATGTAAAATTAGCCTGCCTTATATACCAATAGATTCTTATGTCATTGTATGTAAAAATTAGCCTGCCTTATATACCAATAGATTCTTATGTCATTGTATGTAAAAATTAGCTTGCCTTATATACCAATAGATTCTTATATCATTGTATGTAAAAATTAGCTTGCCTTATATGCCAATAGATTCTTATATCATTGTATGTAAAATTAGCCTGCCTTATTTACCAATAGATTCTTATGTCATTGTATGTAAAAATTAGCCTGCCTTATATACCAATAGATTCTTATATCATTGTATGTAAAATTAGCTTGCCTTATATACCAATAGATTCTTATGTCATTGTATGTAAAATTAGCTTGTCTTATATACCAATAGATTTTTATATCATTGTATGTAAAATTAGCTTGCCTTATATACCAATAGATTCTTATGTCATTGTATGTAAAATTAGCCTGCCTTATATACCAATAGATTCTTATGTCATTGTATGTAAAATTAGCTTGTCTTATATACCAATAGATTCTTATGTCATTGTATGTAAAAATTAGCCTGCCTTATATACCAATAGATTCTTATATCATTGTATGTAAAATTAGCCTGCCTTATATACAAATAGATTCTTATGTCATTGTATGTAAAAATTAGCCTGCCTTATATACCAATAGATTCCTCTATCATTGTATGTAAAAATTAGCTTGCCTTATATACCAATATATTCTTATATCATTGTATGTAAAATTAGCTTACCTTATATACCATTAGATTATATTAGTGCCATACTTAAACAAAAAGAAAAATGATTTAATCTGGATTAAGATATATTTCAAAATTTGAGGAAGGTTATATAATCAAATTTTGATTTATGCTTTTGAAATTGTTAGACTATGAAGTCTTTTTGGTTTTTCTCAAGTTTGTTATTCAATTAAATAACCAGTAACAAACTACTATTATCATCTGAAACAGGCTTACAGTATTATGATAGCAAGTGTGGGAAAATATCTGTTGAACACATCCTCTTGAATAGGGATTGGTGGTAAGCATGCGGTACAAATTCTGAATGATCAAAAGATTGTTAAGGGCATGGAATGGGATTAAATAGGTGAGACAAATTTTTAATGATATGCACTGAATATTATTTAAATGATTACTGGCCACTGAACTTGCATTTCAGATCAACTATGCAATATTTAATTATTTCTAGAAAATAACCACTTGCTATAATGGTGGAAAAAATGCTTGCCCGAATAGGCATGATCATGAGAACAACCACTAGCCCTGCAGCATGATCACCTTGCCCCGGGTGTCTGTAAAATGGAATATTTGTGATAATTAAATATTAGGCTGGGGCAGGAATGTTATCCATATGTTGTAGATTACTGTCATTTATGTTTGCAGTAGTACATCAACAATAACTACAATCATAAAAGGGGCAATAAATTAACTGTTTTACACTTCTTGTTCTTTTGATTCAGGATTTCCTCTCTCATTTTGATGTTAGGAGGCTCCAATTTACTGAAATTCCACCTCAACCAACAGCGTGGAGCTGGCTTTATTCCTAAATGAAAGAGAATGACAGCCATAATTATTAAACTGTGTCACCTTGATCAGATAAACAAGTCATGCAGATTCTGTTGTACCACTGCACTAAAGTAAAACAGCATATAAAATATTTCAGTCTTTTTGGGCAGTGGCTTTTTATGTGTCAGCTATCTGGAAAACTAATCCAAGCATTTGAAGAAAACAAAACTGCTCAGGCAAGAAATGCAGATGAAGTATATAGCTCCTACTTCAATGTCTTTGTTACACTATGTCATTTTCTTTCAACACTGCTTACTGTACAGTTAGAGGTAAAAACTTGCTCTGAAACAAACACTACCATCTTGATACATGTCTTAATGGAGGTTAGTTTCTGCATCCAATTTGCTGTAAGCAACGTTTTCTAAAATCAATGTGGCACAGCACAGACATATAAGCAATATGTATTTATTTCAACTGGTTTTCTATTCTGAGTCACTGTTACATTTTTTTAAACATTTAAGTCTTTGCCAGAAAAGCCTGAGGTTATCCAAAAATGCCTTTGATAGTGGGTGTTATTGCCTTGTACATTATATTAAACTGAGTATGGAAAGCAAACTTTTAAAGTAAATTATGTTTCTCTGTGAATACTTACCCAATCACATTACATTAGGAATACATGCTATCTCATGAATCCAGCCCAATTAAAAGATGAAATTTGTCTCATTGTCAATGTTTTTTTTGTGTTTTTTTTTTATAAAGGGCAGTAACTCTTGCCAATTACCTCCCCTTGATACCAACAGGTGTATTTAGCTAAGCAAGACATTAATGCAGATGGTCACATGACGAGGTTTTAAAATACTGTGATTAGGTAAGTATTCCTGGTGAAACAGATTACTTCAAAAAATTTCTTTCTCCTTTGAATATGTTCCCAAGTCACATTACATTAGGAGAATAAGTAATAGGAGGTGAGGATGCTGAGCATCCAGCCTCTACTTCGGATATCCTTCTGGAGATGAAGGATAACCCATTCTCCTAATGACCTAAGCAACAAGCTCAAGATTCACTGATCTGTGTGTGTGTGTGTATGTGTAACTGTGAAGATCAAGGTGAGTCTGGTGGCTGTCTGTGTTGCTACCACTGGCCCTAAAAGATCCAATGTTTATCTCTGATGCTAAATCTCTGAGGTAAAAGTGCAAGAAGGTTGACTGCATGCCAGCCCCCAGTTTCTATAATGTCTCAGATCAAAACATTGCAATGGATCACAGAAATGGCTCTAATCTCATGAGCTGTAATGCTCATGAGGCAACTCTGATACTGAAAGATCTCAGAGTACACAGAGCATATAACCCACTTCAATCACAAAGCAAGGGTTTGAGGGGTGATGCCTTTTTTCCTGTACTTGACCAGGAGGAAGTGATATTTGCACATGTCACAATTTGTCCCTGTGTGTCTCAAATAGCATGTAGGGGTGAAGACATGAGGCTGCTCTGATCTGGTGATATGTCAGAGTACACCAAGCATATGACCTCCTTCAACCCAGAATAAAGGGTGTGAAGCATGATATCCTGTGTTCTGTCTCTCAGAGGTTGCTCAAAACTTTGGAGTAGTAATCCACATGAGAAGAGACCTTATTGTCACAACTAGCCTCTGTACATCTCAAGTAGTGTTTGAGGGTGCAGACAGGATGGTTGCCTCTCTAGACTTTTTAATGGAAAAGAGAACATGAATGACAACTATATGGTTACCTTCAGATGACAACTGATTCTTGGCAGCTAGCCTGCTTGTGTAAGGAGGACTACCAAATGATCTGAACTGAACAGAATGTAGTTCAAGTCAACTGAAAGGGTTTGTAGCTCACTGATCCTGCATGTGAAAGCTAAAGCTATCAGGAAGCATGTCTTGTATGATAGGAACTTTAGCTATGCATGAGCAAGAGGTTCAGATTTCCTTGAGTTGAGCACCATTAGAACCCAAGACAAATTTCATTATAAAACAATGTTATGGATTTTGGTTGTTGTAGATCAAATTATCTAACAGATCTTAGAGTTTTTTATCATGCCCAATGTAACATCTGCCTTGATATCGGACTGTGTCTGAGATCATTGATCCCTGAGGGTGTGAACAGAAAGTGAGCTGACTACCAAACGATGATAATTTAATCTTTACTATGAATCCTGATGGTATCTTGAGAATTAGTAAACCTTCTGATCTTAAGTGACGAGAATTCCAGTGAACATAAAGCGGGTTGCAGACCTCTTATACTGCATGCTGAAGCTAAAGCTATCAGAAAACATGGTCTGTATGACTTTAATGATGTGTAGGCTAAAATTTCAAAAAGGTTTGAATCTAGCCACGTTAAAAACTTCAGACTAGATCCCTTTGGATACAAATATGGGATACTGATCAAGGAGATCAATATTGCCTAAAAGACCTGATAGGACTCTATCCCACACAAACATGGTGCCACAGTAACGTAATTTGTCCAATATCGTAGGGCAGCAGCCTTTGGTTATAATTGGGGTCCAAAAGTTTCTCCTCTAAGAACAGAGCCTGAGAAAGTAAGCCAGTTGAGGGATTGAGGCACGCAGATGGGCGATATAGATGGTCACTCTCCACATATGAAGGTTTAAATTGTAAGACTCACAAGGCAGTACTGGTAAAAGCTGAGCATGCAGAAGAGGGCAATCAATTCAGGTTGGCTGGAATCTTCCTGGATGTATCTTTTTGGAAAATACAGATCAGTGATACAGGACTTGTGTCCACAAGAGGGACTATTGGAGTCATATTGCCCTTCTGACCTTGTAATTGTAGGACTGTAGGAGGGGTGAAACAGGCCCACAACCCCTCACATATGCTGACAGTGCATCTCACAGCCCAAGCTACTGTGTCTGGAAATGAAGGGTTGACAAAGGTGGCTAGCTTTTGATTCCACCTTGAAGCCATTGGATGCCCTTGAAGTGTGTGAATCTGAGTGCCAACCAACTGATGGAGGGGACAATCCATGTAAAGGACATGACCCCTACTGTCTCAATTATTGGTGAATCCACTGTTGCAGCCAGAAGGTGTCTGAGTTGTACATTGATAAGGGGATAGTTGCACCCACATAGAAAAATGCCAAATTAAAACACTGGACAAGTGGTCTGGTACCTCCCTGTTGTTGTCAGATCGAAAGAGAACCATATTGCCCCCCAGGATCAATCTTTACAGAAATGAAAGGTATTGATTACAGCCTTCCTTTCTAGAATAATGATGCAAAGAGGCTGTTCCCCAGGTGTCGCTAATGGTAGTGAAGGTCAGCAACAGGTGGGTACATGTGGAAACTAGCAATAGACAAGGGGTAGGGACGTGAAAATAAACATCTGTCAAATCAAGACTAGCAGGATACTCACCCCAACAAGTTAAAAAATCTCACAAAAATATTGGCAGAAATTGTAAAATAAAGCATACAACCTACAGTAGATTGATACATCCATATTATAAATGCAAAATAAATGTTGGAACAGTCCATTGGAACACAAAAGCTGGCTTGATTGTCGGAGGCTATTGCACTGCGGGTTTCTCAGGACACAGCAATGCTAAAAACTGATTACACCAGGTGGTATCAATGAAAGGTAAAAGGCAATATTTACTGCCCTTTGTCTATCTAAAAATTGTCTTTTAGCAGGGGTGGATTCACGAGGAATGTGTTTGAAAGAGAAATTATGCTTATGATTAGTGAGTTTAAAGCATCACAGACATCTTTCGTGAACAAGACAACTAAATGTAAACTATTTTAAGTTATGTACTACAATGTACTATGCTTTGCACCATTCTTCTTATAGGATATAGTTTTTATGCTAGATTTGTCATCGCAACAACCTGAAACACTCATACCATGAAAAATAGGATCATAAACTTGCAGGACTTTTCTTTCACATTAGTGTCATAATTGGGGATCATTTCGTTTTTCATAAAGACTTTGTTGTATAATGTCTTTGGTATCAAAACTGGTGATCACTTCATTGATGTAGACATTTACACATTTCCCTTTGGTGGCTGAATTGGCAATCACTTCACTGATGTAGACTTTGACAGATATACTTTTGGTGTCATCACATCATGGGATGTAGGCTTTGGTACCTTTGGTGTGAGAATTGGTGACCATATGATTGAAATAGAATTTTGACAGATGTCTCATTCCACAAGGTTAACTTTTTCTTTTTTAGTATTAATCTTGTGTTCAGTAATTTTGCATTCCATTATTTTTTTAGTTACCTGACATCATGATCTGATAGTTCTCTTTCAAAAGAAATTTTTTTTGTGTATCTAATAATCTTTTTCAACATGGATTTATTGGTCTTCCATTTTTAGAGTTGTGTCATTACTTTAAAACGTTGCCTTTAAAAAAAACAATCACGATATGAGCAGACAGTTTAGATGCTTCACTTTCCAGTGTTTGTTGGAAATTTAATGAAATTAATTTTGAACAGATATACGGTAGATAATGACTAATAAACAAAAAAAAGTACCAACATAATCCTTTGTATTTAAAGATTTGTGGCTTTCTCGCTAATAATAGTCTATGTTAAAGTGTATACAAAATATAAACACTAAATGTTTCAGCTAAATACCTAATTCAGTACTTATGAGGCTTGCAGTGAGTAAATATACATAAATTAGTAATATGACATGAAATAGGAGACTTACAAATTAATCATCATTGGACTCGACTAAAGAACACAATATTAAAGGCTGCATAATGCGCAAATGCATGAGGGCTGTTCCATTTAAACATACATGATACCCAGGGCTGTTCTATTTAAACACACATGATATATAGGGTTGTTTCATTTAAACATACATGGTGCCCAGGGTTGTTCCATTTAAACAGACATGGTACCCAGGGCTGTTCTATTTTAACATACATGTTACACAGGGTTGTTCCATTTAAACATACATGGTGCCCATCAGAAGAATAAAATTAAATATATTAATATTAAAAATAAATAAAATTAAACCAAATCTTTGAAAACTGTTAGTGCCAACACAAGTACTGTCAAAAGCATGCACCATCATACAAGCATGACAATGACAATAATACTTATTAAAGGGTCACAATATTAACAGGGTCTTAAAACACTCTAATGAATTGTTAAATGTACACAAAAAAATGACTGTATAATTTAAGCCATTTCTTATTCCATACTGCACCTGGTATCTGTTTTATCAATATGAAAATTCAGGCATAACAAAGCAACTGTATCAGTGGCTTTTGAAGTTCATTGGCGGAGAGTGTCTTGGATGTAGCCAAGTGGCTTGATCCGAGACATTTGATGATATTTTTGAGCTGTCTTAGGACCTGACTTATACACGAGTATATGCAGTACATGCAACTGTCATTGTCTGACCTTGAGATAATATAAGCAGCTAATTAACTCTCATGCAAAATGTAATGGAATCTACCTGCTATCCAACCATAAACCAGTGCTACCAGATCTTCCTTGAAGTCCTCTCCAAACTGCCGATAGGAATCAGGGAAGCAGTGGCAGTATGCAACATAGATTGCTTGGGAAATTAGGTTGGGATAATCCTGGAATATTTAAGTGTTGTGATTTTTATTATAATGCAAGGTATTTTAAACCAATTATGGAAGAATGGCAAAAGCAAAGAAGGTATATAGTGAGAGTATGTTGACACGATAACAGATAATTAGATATTAAATATATCTGTGATAACATAATTCTATATTAAATATATTTGTTCTCTGCTCAAATCAATCAATGAAATTAATTTAAAGAAAATTATAATATTATAGTGCAGAGCAGTCATTGATACCACAATTTTACAATTAACAATTTGTCCTCACCTTGAATAAGACATCTCTCTGTTGAGGGTCTTTAACATACAGCAACAGTTTCACATAGTTGAAAGCAACCCTGTTGAACAATTTGACTTGAGAGTTCCTGCTTGTCTGGTAACGTTCAAGGAAAAGGTACCAGAACATATCCTGAAACAGTTAATGCCATGTACAATGTAGTAATGTATTGTCCTAGAAAAAGTTAATGCCATGCACAATGTAGTAATGTAGTACCCTGAAACAGTTAATGCTACATACAATGTAGTAATGTATTATTCTGAAACAGTTAATGCTACATACAATGTAGTAATGTATTATTCTGAAACAATTAATGCCATGCACAATGTAGTAATGTAGTACCCTGAAACAGTTAATGCTACATACAATGTAGTAATGTATTATTCTGAAACAGTTAATGCTACATACAATGTAGTAATGTATTATTCTGAAACAATTAATGCCATGCACAATGTAGTAATGAATTACCCTGAAACAGTTAATGCTACATACAATGTAGTAATGTATTATTATGAAACAGTTAATGCTACATACAATGTAGTAATGTATTATTCTGAAACAGTTAATGCTACATACAATGTAGTAATGTATTATTCTGAAACAGTTAATGCCATGCACAATGCAGTGATGAATTACCCTGAAACAGTTAATGCTACATACAATGTAGTAATGTATTACCCTGAAACAGTTCATGCTACATACAATGTAGTAATGTATTACCCTGAAACAGTTAATGTAGTAATGTATTACTCTGAAACAGTTAATGCTACATACAATGTAGTAATGTATTACCCTGAAACAGTTAATGCTACATACAATGTAGTAATGTATTACCCTGAAACAGTTAATGCTACATACAATGTAGTAATGTATTATCCTGAAACAGTTAATGTTACATACAATATAGTAATGTATTACTCTGAAACAGTTAAAGCTACATCATCATCATCATCATCATCATCATCAGTCTCTTGACTGAGTTTGGTCGTCAAGGCACTGTATTGTTAAACATCTGACCAGTTTCCTCCACTTGTCTTGATCATGTGCCATGCCTGTGTCTCTGCAAAACTTTCCTGGTCCATTCTGTGATGTTGTCAGTCCACTTTTTTCTCTGTCTACCTCTCCTTCTGTCAAACCTGGACTTTGCCCTGCAGTACTGTTGTGGATAGACTGTTGACTGTAATGATCCGGCCATACCATCTCAGCTTTCTCTTTTTGATGGTGGTGAGGAGGTCTTCATATTGGCCTGCTTTGTGCCTGATGGTGTTACTTTTTCTTCATTTGTGACGTGGTCCATATAAGAAATGCTAAGGATGGTTCTGTAGCATCTCATTTCAAGTGTCTGGATTCTTTGTTAAAATTTGCTGTCAGGGTCCAGGCCTCACAGGAATACAGAAAGGTTGAAATGACTAGTTTTTAGTTTTCTTAGATATGACATAGCTGCCATTGTTTGTGCTGCTCATGACAACATTTCTGCTCTTGATCCCTCTTCAGTGATTATGGAACCAAAATATTTGAACTGGCCCACTGTTTCCAGTTCCTGTCCTCAGGCTTTAATCTTGGCTGTGATATGTTTGCCACTATTTGTCATAAGCTTTATCTTCTCAGCACTTATCACCATTTCAAATCTGGAAGATGTTTCATCCAGGTTACTCACTAAGGTGGCAAGCTCATCTTCACTGACTGCCAGTCCATTAATGTCATCTGCAAAGAAGAGGTTGGTGATGTTACGCCCTCCAATGCTGACTGTCCCACAGTGGTTTTCCAGGACTTTGCTCATGATGTGCTCTAAGTAGATGTTGGAAAGCATGGGTGACAGTAGACATCCTTGATGTACTCCAACTGCTGTCTGGAACCAGTCCTCCACAGAACCTTGAGCAATTACTGCAATGGTAGCTTTGGCATACAGCTGCTTGATGGTATTAGTCAACTTTTGACCCATGTCGTACTTCTTCACTGTGGACGACAATGCTTCATGCCACACTCTGTCTAAGGCCTTTTTGAAATCTATGAACACATGATATATGTCTTGTTGATGTTGCAGGTACTTTTCACACAGAACCCTGAGATTGACTATTTGTTCCGTTGTACTTCTTCCACTCCGGAACTCTGCCTGTTGTTCAGCAATTATTTCTTTTGCTTGTGGTTTCAGTCTGTTCAAGATGATCTTCAGTATCACCTTACTATATAAAGCATGGCTGATCAAACTGATAGTTCTGCAATTTTGGCACAGCTGGAGAATGTCCAATCCTGGACCAATCTTTTTTTGCTTTCTTCAAGTTTTTTCTAATATTCTTATTTATTTCTTGTTACTCCATTGCCCATGTTGTGTGTCTGGTGTTTTTTTTAGGTCTCTTCAGGCATCACACAAATTCAGAATCTCTTCTGTTACCCAGGGTTTTTTCTTTGGGCAATGGAGGCCAATGATGTCCTTGGCAGCTGTTGTCATGACTGTGCTGAAAGTATCTGTCATCACTTAGACATCAATATCCACCACAAAGAGTGGAGCAAATTTTCCTCCAATTGTGGCTTGGAATGACTTACAGATGTAAAGGTCCTTCAGTTGCTCAATGTTGAATTTAAACCTGATGTTCTTTGGCTTGTTAATTCTCTTCAGTCTCACTCAGAAGTTCATATTCACAAGGTCATGATCACTCCCAACATCAGCACCTGGGAATGTCCTTGTTTTTGCTCTGCTGATGCCAGATCAGTAACGGTTTTGAACCAGTATGTACATACAGTGTATTAATGAGTAACTCTGAACAGAATATGCTACATACAATGTAGTAATGTATTATCTATGTAATTAATGCCACTAGAAAGGCAGTAATGTATTATCCTCAAACAGTTAATGTCATGTACAGTGTAGTAATGTATAAAAGAAAATGTTCTTCTTTTTTTACCTATATTTTGGTGTGTACTTATGTAATATAGATCAACTTCATAGAAATGTAGCATGATAGTATAGGACTAAATGTCATGAGAACATGAAAGTTCCATGATTCAAAAATGATTATACTGAAAGTTTTAAAATATCCTAATTGTCAGATACATTGGGATTCCCCAACTTGCTCTACTGATGACTAATCATTAATATTTCATACATACATGCATGCTATTATTAGCATTATAAATTCATATGCAAGCCAAGTCCAACTGCAAATAACAGACCCAGATTTGCTATTGCTTAATGCACTGGCAGACCAGGGACTATGTTGTTTGTTTGTTTGATTACTGCCGATCCTCACTTATAAGATGAGTAAAACTACAAACTGCATAAACACTGATCTGCCATCGCTTAATGTGCTGGTAAATCTGTACAGCTTGTTATGAGTAATCAGTAGAACAAACAACACAGACCCTGATATACAAGCACATTAAGCAAAAGCAGATAAGGATCTTTGTTATTTGAAGTCTGACTTGACTTATAAGCAAGTACAGACAGACACTTAACAAACTGCATAAATCCAGATCTGCTGGTGGCACATAATGGAACTGCAGATCTGGATCTATGCATTTTGCAGTTGGATCTGACAAAAAAGTGAGTATACTGTATATGGTAAGAATTCATATCTATTTTTTTAAAATATCTGAGCATAGGCTTATAATAATGTTTTTAATCCCTCACCCATCTCTGATCGCTCTCTCCATAAATTAGAAACCGTTATTTTCATATTTATAAAACAAAATATATGTTTTTTTTCCACATAATAGGGTATCCTGTTTTTAAGGTAGATTTTGGAATGGTTTATCTACCTTATGAGATTAATAAAGTAAAGACCCCCCAACAAATAACCAAACTGTCTTTTCTTAATTTATAGCATTTTAAGAAAACTGGGATTTCTGCATGGTGATCACGGAATATCTGAAAGGACTGGTTTAGAGATTTGCTTTGAGAAGCTTGTATTGATTTTAGCATACATATAACATAATATACTATTCAAACTACATGTCACATGGTCCTTAAATGATCAAACATGTCTTCTGTTCAAATAGTCACAACAGTTTTATAAATTCATTTTAAGTGATAATTGTAAGTGATTTTATTTATTCTCAAGGCAGTTCCAATTATACATACATGGTACCCATGGAAGGTGCTTTTTAAGGATCT
Source organism: Unio delphinus (assembly GCA_029339505.1). NCBI lineage: Eukaryota > Metazoa > Mollusca > Bivalvia > Unionida > Unionidae > Unio > Unio delphinus. The sequence continues at coordinate 222,075 of JAQISU010000098.1, forward strand.
GATGCCAGGGTACTCTTATTTCTAAATGAGTTCATATGAAAATGATATGAAATTCTTAACTGTATCTAGGTGTGACTACTCCATGTTAAAAAACACTTCTGAATACCATGTATATTTTAATGGAACATAACTAACTTCTTTCTCTATTCTGAATGCTCCCCACACTCCCTCCCCCCCTCCAGAATTTGCAACATTAGTGTTTAGAAATCATCATTCTGATACATTACCATATGCTTGCATAATGTAGCTCTGGGTCTAAGTAGTTTGTAAAGTGTGCTCAGTAGAGAAAAACAATAAATACCCATTCCATTATTCTATGCTGTTTCCAGTTGCACACGACATATAAGAAAGTATATAAAGGATAGCATATCTAATCACTTTTTAATCTGTGTTGAAGAAATTATGGCTACAAGGAGAATCAATTGAAGGATGGATGTCTGGATGCTCAGACACACATATGGATGGACAATTGATCACAATAAGTGTATGGATAATAAATATATATTAATTCCAATATCAAAAAATGCACTATGTCAGACAACACTTACGTCTTTCTGCCATATGATATACTAGTATATGTAACAGAATTGTTACCGAGAGGATGGTGGATTAAATGAACAACACAAATACAATATGTGAAAGAAAATATAAATTTATGAAATAAATTAATAATGAAAAATAATGATGTATCAACACAATAACTCATGCGTTCAACCCACAATTACACTCACAACCATTCAAAATACGTGAATAAATGAAATATTAATACAAAATAAAACACATATACAAAGGAATCTCTTGGACTATACACAGATCCAAAGAACCTTTACAAAAGTTATATTAACGCAAGTATAAATTACGATAATAAACACAAGCATCAAACTATACTATCGCACGTATGGATTGCGACAACTAGCACGAACATATACATGTATTTAATCAAGTTGCTAGCTTTTACTGAGATTCATGCAATGCCTTGAAATACTATTGTGATTTGAAGTAACCATGTAAATACATCAATGTATTCAATTGTACTACAATTGCCATACATGTGTCTCAACCCTGTATAACCGTACGATTCACCCACAGTTGAATCGCCGCCCAGTTTCCCCGAAAACCTAGGGTTGACACAATACTTTTATCGGTCACTTGCCCTTCACGGATCCACCACAGTTATACGTACAGACAGCATACAACATCTACTAGAACCAACGTTCCTCAATACCCTAGATGTCGCCCTGGATGTTTACAACTCTATACAGCTCCGACACTTGGACTTCTAACTTTCTGGATATTTACACGTCACGACAGATGTAGACGGACAGACAATCTGACAGACAGACAGTCAGATACTTCAATTCGATTGCACAATAAATCAGCAACAATTTCAGCTACGATATCAGAGATGTTATCAGCCGACGTTATCAGAGATGTTTTCAGATGCGTTATCAGATGCGTTATCAGAGATGTTTTCAGATGCGTTATCAGCTACAATAAAGAAACCAAACTAACAATAGTTTTATTCTACAACAATCTACAACTTTGATTACGCTATTGCATTTAAAGTCTAATAGTGACTAGTAATTCCAAATATTCCACGTTTAAACTCTGCATTGCAATAAAGGCATCATTATATGAAATGATAAACTGAATAAAATTCACAATAAAACGAAATATAAATTTAACACTCACCCCTTTGGCTGGAGATTGAAAGACGAGCTATCTATCCTGTGATTAGATACTTTAGGTCCCGTAATATTGATCATAAATATTCTGCCTTATATACCCTCAAATAGGTGAGCAGAAATCACGGCAAGATTACCGTGCACTACGTGAAACTAGTGTTCCGGATTTCATGTAATTCAAAATCAGGCACATGCAAATCGTTACACGCCGCTTACCTTGGGAAAAACCACTTATTCACCCCAGGCAATGCATGTACGACGAAACAAAAAAAATGGTGAGATTAGATTGTAAATCAAGAAAAAAATAAATTTAATTTTCGTCTAATTCTGTGACAGTATACACACCTGAAAAACTGCTTGTGACATTGGAGAGTAGAAATACTTTTCAAAGTCAGGCTTAAAATGAGGCTAAAATATAAAAGAGAAAGCATACAAAGTAGTAAATACATGTACATACAAAGTAAATAAATGTACATACAAAGAAAATACATGTACAAAGTAAATACATGTAATAATAACAATAATGAGGACTTTGTAATCTAATCTTCAGAAGCTCTAAGGGCTCTACAACATATATACTGTTGTTGTAGGGTTTTAATGCCATTTTTCAGCACATGATAGGCTATACATGGCGGCGAGTATTATTGGTGGAAGAAGAACCTGGGAAAAATCCTGGAAAGAATCACCGACCCACAAGAAGCTACTAGCAAGCTTTCTCATTATAACTACATTAGCCAACTCTTAGATTTGAACCCACGCAGACAGAGGTGAGTTTTTTTCTTGCAGTCAAAATAGGTGAGTTTTAAGAGCAATCTTGAAATGGATCACTGTGCCTGTGTGTCTAATTTCAATGGGCAATTCGTTCCACATTGATGTGCTTTGGTCTGCAAAAGAACATTGTCCATATGACTTCATTTTCATAGTAGGAACAATGAGTATATGATTGTCAGAAGAGAAGCACAAGTATCTTGTTGGTGTGTACACATGGATGAGATCGGACAGGTATGTTGGACTGAAGTCAGTCAGTGAAATGTAGCACAGCACAGAGAACAAATTTTGTGATTGATTCTGGATTGAATTGATAGCCAGTGTAGGGTACAGAGCAGTGGGGAGGTGTGCTCTGATTGTGGTACTTTAAGAATGATCTGAGCAGCTGTGTTTTGAACGTTTTGCTTCAAGCTTCTAGAGTTGATATTGCAATGAATCAGACAGAATTAAATTACAATAGTCCAGTCTTGAAAGTACTAATGAACACAAAAGTGTTTTAGTGGCATCAACTGAAAGATATTTGTAAATGGAGCTGATGAATCTCAGCTCAAAATATGCAGCCTTGCATATGTTCATGACATGTTGGTGTCATGTGAGAGTATTGTCAAGAATACATATAAAGTAAATACATGCATTAGTTTTAATTATTGCCAAATCACCAAATATTATCAATGCTGATTCACATATCATAGTAACACTTTGAGAATTTTGGAGATCTGCACTTTTGTCTGCTGATTTCTGCCTTGAGAAGTCAATGATATCTGCAAGTGTCAATAGTTATCCATGTATACCATGCACCCAATACCAATAGTTTAGTTATACATGCTGTAATGTAATGGACAGGAAGACATTTTTAATTCTAAACAGAATGAATGTGTGCACATTGATCATAAATTGATAAAGAGAATAGAGATTATAAAACTTTGAGTCTGAGATTAAACATCCAATATCAGGTACTCAGATTAATCACAACAAAATCTCAGCCCAAGCTCAAAGTTCAAGAGTTTTTATGTTTTCAGCACTTTATTTAATGGTCGATCTGGGTCTATAGCTCAATTTACATCGGAAATAAAAAAAATGACCTAATAAGACAGCTGACCTCTGAATATAAATTTAGTTCTATAACAATTTGACGTTTTGACTGTAGACTACTATACATATACTACGGGCAAAATTAGGTGGCAGTATAGCACAATCTATGCTCATATGAGATTACCTCCATTCACATGCATGTGAAAAATATAGTGAACTGCATTAATATATACAAGTATATTGTACTATCATCAATATTCATGGGGGACCAATTTTCGTGATTTTCATTGTTGCTACGAACCACTCATTTAAATCCCCAACGAAAAATGAGCCACTTCGGATGATGCCATCCTACCCCCCGTTTTCTTAGTGTTTTGTTCCTAGAGATTAACACAGCTACTTGTATTTGAAAAATCAAGGTTAATATTGTAATTTGGTAATTAAATATTAGCTATTACATGTGTTTGTTTTATTTTTTAAACTTTTTGAAGCAAGAATTATAAATCATATTATACTGTTTCAATTATACACGCTTGATAAGGTACTGTATCCGATAGCTGTAATTTTAAACTCACTGCCTTAAATCAATATGTATTGTAAGTAAGAATAGAGAGAAAATATAGATAAAGCATAAGGTACTCAAACAATAGTAATACATGTTCTAAAAATGAAAGAAAAAAATAATACAAAATAACAGCATATAAAAATTAAATTTAATACTTATTGAAGTCGATCCTTCATTCGAGTACAACTGTTGTTTAAATATCTAAATCCTTCTGAAAGTAGATTTCTTTTTATCCATGCATTTTTAATAAAAAAATAAACAGCAATCCTGTAAAATACTGCAACTAATTTTCAAACACTATTATTAATGAAACACTGTATGTATGTATGTATGTATGTATGTATGTATGTATGTATGTATGTATGTATGTATGTATGTATGTATGTATGTATGCAACAATGTGACTGCCATTTCAGTTGGCATAGTTTTATTCTTTTATTTTCTTTATTTAGGGTATTTTAAGAGGTTAAACAATGAAATTAAATACCAACTAATATGCAAACTTTGACAGGCAAAACCATGAATTTAAGTCCCCACGAAAATTGAGCCCAATGAAAATAAATGATACTACAGTAGTTTAAAATCACTAGAACATAATAGTCCTGATTTGAAGTAGAGAGTACTATAGCAATGTGTGATGTTAAAAATGTACATATTTCAGAGATTCCTTGATCTCTAATACTCCTAAGTGTATCATGGTTCCTGAGATATTTTTCTACAGGATCACATTTTTGTCCCTGGATAATAGTATATCATAAGATTGCACAAATCTGACCGCACACATTATACAGACGGCTTTCTACATAATGTGTAGATGATTTGAAGAAGTGATTATTTTGGGGTATCCAGTAATTAGTCTAACAAAGATAACATCTATAATACAGTTAAGATTGTCTAAATCAGTCTTTAAGTATCTTAGATCCCCATTCATTACAGCCACAACACTACTTCTATCTTTGCATCCATATAGTTCAATAAACATGAGTATTCAGGTAAATGCTAACATTGGCTTTAAGTTTTGATCCCTTTTATAATTTTAAAATTTTTAAATTAACTTAGATTAGACTCTAAAAAAATTATTTATTCTTGTCAGAAAAATATATGGAACATTTATGTAGTGACAGCTATTCTAACAGAAAGTGAGAAGTCAGATTTCAGTTTTTTGAAACTAAAGAATTACCTTTTTATGAAGCTGCATGTGAGCATCTGCTGCTATCTTCATCATATCTCTTGCTGGCACCTCATCAGGAAGGGGAGTTAACTCTATAGGGTCATAACCTGGATACTGATGAAGCTACACAACAAGGAACATAATTTTTTAAAAAATTTCCTATGATTTACAAGAAGAAATAAAATCCCCAAAAGCAGAACTAAAAATGCCATTAGGATGAGTGTACTATATGATTCAATTTACTTTACTCAATCCAGCAATTTACTTTACTCAATACAGCAATTTATTTTACAAGCTTGTATAATTTTGAAAATGCAAAGGTGGTAATTTGTTTTAAAAACACGTACAATGTTTTAAAAAATTGAAAGATTGAAGCTAGTTGTAATTATGCTAAATATTTATGTATTTCTTGGTATATATATATATATATATATATATATATATATATATATATATATATATATATAGATAGATTGTTACGTGCTTAGGCTCAAATAAACAGTAACATAGAAAGAGTAAAAATAACACGCTTGTAAAAACTTAATAATCAATTTATTGAGCACAAATATTTTCCAGAAAAGAAAAAAAAACTTATGGTTTTAAGAATCAATTCCAAAATTAATCCAAAAAAAATTCAAAATATTATCCACTAGAGAAATTGCAAAAGTCCTGGTAATAAAATGTCCAAATAATTCCAAGTTCGAATCTTAGTGAAGTATCCAAATTGGAAGACGATATCATGTGATAAAGTCAGTTCTTGGTAATGGAATTCAATGAGCACAATTATTTTTCAGATAAATAACAAAATAAATCCTCTTGATCCAAATGAATTGAAATAATTTCCAATACAAGGTAATTTAAAATAACTCAAAACGAAACAACTTAATATTCTAACAGCCCAAGTTTTACTAAGTAGCTCGCTCCAAAACAATTTATATACCTGTTTTTACGTAAACAAGAAAGGGGTTACATGATCTTCTAGAATCTTTTAGAACAAATTTACATTCAAAAGATCACGTACTCACCGTATGACCCAACTAAAAATAGAAAGATGTTTATAACAAAGCTCCATAATGTCTTTGGAACCAACCAATCATTTTAAAAGCTTGTTTACAACTCTGAAGCCAGGTCAGAAATGAGGTCAACACCTGGTGTTTATTCTTAAGAGTACATGTCATCCCATTTTCTAAAAATAACATCTCCCAATGAATGAATCTTAAACTTAAAATGTCAAATCTGAATCTGACAAACAAACAATTAAAATTAAAAATAAATGACCCAAATCACGTAACAATATATATATTGTTACATATATATATGCTAAATCAATGTTCAACAAACCTCCACAAATTTAGGCTTCCCAGATTCCTTTTTTGTCTAGAAGGAAAAGAAAAAGAATTTGTAAATAAAACAGATTTTGTATTGTTTCATAACAGTGTGCATGATGAACAAAGGAACTTGATCTCACAATAACTAAAGTGACTTTCAGTGTAAACCAGGCATTCTACAAAGAAAAAAGAAAAAAAGGACTAATTCAGAGAAATAAATTTACTGAGAAACAAAGAGTTAGTGTTGAGCCTGGTCAGAATGACTAATGTGAATGGGTTGGACATAATGCTACATATCTGTAACATGATGCCCCAGTGCTAGACATTACTATTAAGTCTCACACTGAAGACATCATAGTGATATAACTAACAATTTAAAGCTACATTGCACACACACACACACACACACACACACACACACACACACACACACACACACACACGCACACACACCTCTAAATATTTAACATTGTTGTCATAATAATAAAATTCAGTCAGTCTGCAGTTTAGTTTTGACATTTTGTGGACTGAAAATAGTATTGATTACTATTACAAGTTAGATTTCAAACCAATGGCTACTTTAATATTCATGAGGCATACTTAAAAAATTTTGAATATTAATACAATGTACAAAAGAATTATTAATTAGTGAACATTATATCAGTGCATCTCCTCAAAGCAACTCTGATGCACCTCTACACAATTTATCAGTCTGATTATTTAATTATTAAATGCCATTTTATATTCACTATTTGATAGGTTGTTCATACACAAAAAAAACTGCACCTCCAACTGCATGGTAGATTTCAAATTCTCTACCCATCACCATATCTTTGATAACAAGATCCAGCCAAAATTCAACTGAAGCAAAGTGAGGATTCTATGGAGGATGTCACAAAGTTTGGATGCTGTACTCCCTGAAATCTGTATTCATGGTGAATTTATTCAGCAACATGTTATTGAGTAGCAGGATTGCTCAGGTACTGGTGTAAAGATGGCTAGTTTTGGCAACACTTTGAAGGTGTAAAAATGTCCTGTGACTGAGACAGGCACAGGAACCTAGACAAACAAATGGGTCTTTTGTGCTGAAACATAATGCATGTAAAACTATCCTGACAGTCTGACTAAATCAAGTGATTTGGGAACCTGTTCATTTTCTCTGGTCCAAGATGTTTTATTTTCTCTAGAATCAGGTTAAAATAGTAAATCTGTGTTTCAGTATCTGTGAAAATCTCATTTAAACATCTTGGGTCACTGTTTTCATATTTAGTGTGAAGCTGTTTGACAATTAAACCAAAAAAAAGTCTGTTTTTTTTATCAGCTGTAAGCAAATGCAGAAGCTATCTCGCACAAACATTGATTGGCTTCAAATAATTTTTCAACATATTAAAACAACTGACACATTAATGTGGATGATAATGTAAGTAGTTTCCACTGTGCATCAAGCATCTTCATTCAAATATCCCCTTTACAGCAGCCGCTTCTCACTCACAAATTTTAGTCAATGGTCTTCCAGATTGTGGCCATATTCCATGGAATTACAACCATCTTTAAAACAATGGAACCACTTCAAAATTGGAGGATATACAGAGAATTACACTGTAGCCTTTATCCAAGTCAGTCTTGATGTCAGTCGAAGAGTATCCTAAGAGTATCCTAAGAGTATGCTAAGAGTATCCTAAGAGTATCCTAAGAGTATGCTAAGAGTATCCTAAGAGTATCCTAAGAGTATCCTAAGAGTGCAGATTGTATAGATTGTTATCTATCGATCAGCATTAAATTTATTAATATAACAAAATATTCTGAACTTTTTAAATACCCTTTGTATGTTTCAGAATGTAACCCTCAACTGCGTTTGTATGAATGAGATTGTGACTGGGTCCATTAGACAAAGTTCAGTTGGAACTGGTTTGGGGTCTGACATGATAATCCCCCACAAAATCTTATAGTGGCACTATAATGGTAAAAGAATGTGCTTTATCCTTTGCTTTGCCAACCTTCAAGATTATTATGTGGGCTGCTCACACATGGTCTATTTATGAATATTTTGGGTGGGAATGTCCCCCTTATTTAAAAAGGGGCATTTTGGGAGCCAACAACCGATATTATAAATTTCTGAGAAAGAGAGAGTGTGTGTGTGTTTGCATGTGTGTGTGTGTGTGTGTGTGTGTGTGTGTGTGTGTGTGATTTGGATTTTTAACATAGCTTTAACAATGTTTCAGTCATATCACTACAATGTCTGCAGTGTGACAGATTACAGTTATGTCTAGCACTGAGGCATTATGCTGCAGACATGTCCCACCCAGTCACATTATCCTGACACCAGGCCGACCAGTCCTAACACTAACTTCTTAATGCTAAGCACCTAGTGAGGCAGCTGTTAGTTCCATTTCTATGTCTCTGGTATGACTTGGCAAGGGTTCGAATCCGCAACCTTATGCATCCAAGGTGGGCACTCTAACCACTAGGCCCCTACAGTAGTCAATTTCTGAGAGAGTGACAGGTATAAAGTTGTTTGCAACTGCAACATGCACAATGGTGAGAATACTGGCATATGTATGTGTGTACTGTGGCTGAAATTTCTTTGGGATATTGTTACTTATAGAAATTGTACATAATCTAAGCACAGAGCTAGCCAACAAGATTTTCACATACAGTTGAAAATTTCTGTGTTTCTTCTATTAAGATATAAATTTCTCTTATGACTCCTTATTTTAATTTATATGCATAAATTAAAACATTAAATATATTAGGCTGCTTGTTTGTTTAAGCCTGGCCTAATTTTGAGAGCACAATCTTATAAGACTTGGAAAATGTATTTTTTAAAGTAGGCTTATTTTTAAAGATGGTTTATATTTGTGTTTTTAAGGCATACATGTAGAATTAAAGAACATATCCACTATACTTACTACTTGGGATGTTTTACTGGGCTGAACACTGATTTTAGAAATATTCTTCACTCGATCACTCCTCCCAGGTAGAAATGCTGCAAAAAATATGAAATAATAATATTGAATCAGATTTAAGTTAAAAGGAAGAGGAAATAAGATAACATTATACACTAAGAATGAATAATAAATTTTTACTCAATTTTAAATTTTATTAACCCTTTCTAATTCATTCTTCTTAGAGGAGAAATAAGTGTGAATATCGAGTTAAACTTTAATTGTCAATTATAAATCGAATGCAAACTGGTACATCAATTCTATATCTTTTGTTTATGCAATTTATTTGTACAGCAGGTGCTGTGCATAAATGTACTGTACAGCCTGTATCAAAGAGGTTGGAACTGGAATAAGGAACTCATGAAGTTTCTGTATTAACTAAACTTTTAATAAGGATTTATGTGTTTTTCACTTACTTTGCTTCAGTGTATAGTAACCAGCAAATCTATTCATCTCTCGTGTCTCCCTCTCTGAAATTGAGCAAGAAAAAAAGATTTTCCATGAAAAAAATCTCTTCAGAACCTGATTTGTTAAAAACTTAAAATTTGTTTACTTTACTTCCCCAACCCAAAGATTTTTCTATGGTAATACTTCTCATGCCATTTTATATATGAAAATGACAATCAATAATTCAAACTTACATGACATTTATAATAATAATAAAGATCTTCAATCATTTTTGTAAGAAGAGCAGTGATATCAGTCCATATTTGTCCCTATGCCCCTAAAAAAGCAGACAAATCAGTTACCAATTTCATTTATCCTTTCATAATTCAATCAAATATTTTAATAATAAAGAAGACACTTTGCTTGGAATCTGCTGAAAAATTTCATTAAGAAATGTAGAAATCTGTAAGTGTGATTTGGATTTTTAATAAGGCTTTAACAGTTTTCAGTCATACTGCTACAGTGTGACAGTTTATAGTGATGTCTTAACACTGGGGCATCATGCCATAGATAAATAGCATCATTTCCCACCCAGTCACATTAAACTGACACCAGGCCAACCACTCCTAACAATAACGCCTTAATACTTAGCACCTAGTGAGGCAGCTGTCAGTACCAATTTTATAAGTGTTTGGTATTACTCAGCCGGGTTTTGAACCCATGACCTCCTGCATCCTAGGCAAACACTCTAACCACAAAACCATCAATGTGGTTTGTAGAAATCTCAACTGAGAACTTGAAAAATTATAAATTGGTTATTACTGTATGTCAGAAGGTTTTAACCAAAACAGAATGTGTTAATTTGATAAAGACAGAATAAATATTAAAACATTTATGCATATCATTTAGATTCTTTGTAAATAAAATTTTAAAAATTACAGATTCATTAAAATTTAATAATGCCAAACATACATTTGGCAATAGTCACTTTATTCACCCTATAAGAAAAAAATTATGCGATAAAAATAACCTTTTCTTGCAACCATCTCTCTTCCTTTGGAACTTGAGGGACGAACAAACATGTCTTCCACATCTTGATGGTCTGAAGCTCGACTCTCAACCACCAACTCTGTGTAAGCCTGAAGCTTCCGGTCAAGATTGCTTATTTTCCTGTTGACTTCCTCAATTGACCCAATGAGAAAAGCTGACGTAAGTTAAGGTAATTTAACATCAGTAACAATTAGTCATTTTACATCAGTAACAGTTAAGGTAATTTTACATCAGTAACAGTGATGGTAATTTAACATCAATAACAGTTAAAGTAATTTTATATCAGTAACAGTTATGGTGATTTAACATCAGTTACACAGTTATGGTAACTTTACATCAGTAACAGTTATGGTAATTTTACATCACTAGCAGTTAAGGTAATTTTTGTTTGTTTGTTTGATTAGGATTTTTAACGTAGCTTTAACAATTTTTCAGTCATATTGCTACGATGTCTGCAGTGAGGCAGTTTATAGTGATGTCTAGCACTGAGACATCATGCCACAGACATGTAGCATGATGTCTCACCCAGTCACATTATCCTGACACCAGGCCAACCAGTCCTAACACTAACCTCTTAATGCTGAGCGTCAAGCGAGGCAGCTGTTAGTACCATTTTTGTAAGTCTTTGGTATGACTCGGCCGGGGATCGAACCCACGACCTCCCACTTCCGGGGCGGATGCTCTAACCACTAGGCCACCGGAGCGGTTAAAAAAGGTAATTTTAAATCAATAACAGTTAAGGTAATTTTAAATCAGTAACTGTTAAGGTAATTTTACATCAGCAACAGTCAAGGTAATTTAACATCAGTAGCAGTTAAGGTAATTTTACATCAGTAACAGTTAAGGTAATTTTACATCAGTAACAGTTAAGGTAATTTAACATCAGTAACAGTTAAGGTCATTTTACATCACTAGCAGTTAAGGTAATTTTTGTTTGTTTGTTTGTTTGATTAGGATTTTTAACGTAGTTTTAACAATTTTTCAGTCATATTGCTACGATGTCTGCAGTGAGGCAGTTTATAGTGATGTCTAGCACTGAGACATCATGCCACAGACATGTAGCATGATGTCTCACCCAGTCACATTATCCTGACACCAGGCCAACCAGTCCTAACACTAACCTCTTAATGCTGAGCGTCAAGCGAGGCAGCTGTTAGTACCATTTTTGTAAGTCTTTGGTATGACTCAGCCGGGGATCGAACCGACGACCTCCCACTTCCGGGGCGGATGCTCTAACCACTAGGCCACCGGAGCGGTTAAAAAAGGTAATTTTAAATCAATAACAGTTAAGGTAATTTTAAATCAGTAACTGTTAAGGTAATTTTACATCAGCAACAGTCAAGGTAATTTAACATCAGTAACAGTTAAGGTAATTTTACATCAGTAACAGTTAAGGTAATTTTACATCAGTAACAGTTAAGGTAATTTAACATCACCAACAGTTAAGGTAATTTAACATCAGTAGCAGTTAAGGTAATTTTACATCAGTAACAGTTAAGGTAATTTTACATCAGTAACAGTTAAGGTAATTTTACATCAGTAACAGTTAAGATAATTTTACATCAGTAACAGTTAAGGTAATTTTACATCAGTAACAGTTAAGGTAATTTTACATCAGTAACAGTTAAGGTAATTTAACATCAGAAGCAGTTAAGGTAATTTTACATCAGCAACAGTTAAGGTAATTTAACATCAGTAACAGTTAAGGTAATTTAACATCAGAAGCAGTTAAGGTAATTTTACATCAGCAACAGTCAAGGTAATTTAACAACAGTAGCAGTTAAGGTAATTTTACATCAGCAACAGTCAAGGTAATTTAACATCAGTAACAGTTAAGGTAATTTTACATCACTAACAGTTAAGATAATTTTACATCAGTAACAGTTAAGGTAATTTTACATCAGTAACAGCTAAGGTAATTTTACATCAGTAACAGTTAAGGTAATTTAACATCAGAAGCAGTTAAGGTAATTTTACATCAGCAACAGTTAAGGTAATTTAACATCAGTAACAGTTAAGGTAATTTAACATCAGAAGCAGTTAAGGTAATTTTACATCAGCAACAGTCAAGGTAATTTAACATCAGTAGCAGTTAAGGTAATTTAACATCAGAAGCAGTTAAGGTAATTTTACATCAGTAACAGTTAAGGTAATTTTACATCAGTAACAGTTAAGGTAATTTAACATCAGAAGCAGTTAAGGTAATTTTACATCAGCAACAGTTAAGGTAATTTAACATCAGTAACAGTTAAGGTAATTTAACATCAGAAGCAGTTAAGGTAATTTTACATCAGCAACAGTCAAGGTAATTTAACATCAGTAGCAGTTAAGGTAATTTTACATCAGCAACAGTCAATGTAATTTAACATCAGTAACAGTTAAGGTAATTTTACATCAGTAACAGTTAAGGTAATTTTACATCAGTAACTGTTAAGGTAATTTTACATCAGCAACAGTTAAGGTAATTTAACATCAGATGCAGTTAAGGTAATTTTACATCAGCAACAGTTATGGTAATTTAACATCAGTAACAGTTAAGGTAATTTAACATCAGAAGCAGTTAAGGTAATTTTACATCAGTAACAGTTAAGGTAATTTTACATCAGTAGCAGTTAAGGTAATTTAACATCAGAAGCAGTTAAGGTAATTTTACATCAGTAACAGTTAAGGTAATTTTACATCAGTAACAGTTAAGGTAATTTAACATCAGAAGCAGTTAAGGTAATTTTACATCAGCAACAGTTAAGGTAATTTAACATCAGTAACAGTTAAGGTAATTTAACATCAGAAGCAGTTAAGGTAATTTTACATCAGTAGCAGTTAAGGTAATTTTACATCAGCAATAGTCAAGGTAATTTAACATCAGTAACAGTTAAGGTAATTTTACATCAGTAACAGTTAAGGTAATTTTACATCAGTAACTGTTAAGGTAATTTTACATCAGCAACAGTTAAGGTAATTTAACATCAGAAGCAGTTAAGGTAATTTTACATCAGCAACAGTCAAGGTAATTTAACATCAGTAACAGTTAAGGTAATTTAACATCAGAAGCAGTTAAGGTAATTTTACATCAGTAACAGTTAAGGTAATTTTACATCAGTAACAGTTAAGGTAATTTAACATCAGAAGCAGTTAAGGTAATTTTACATCAGCAACAGTTAAGGTATTTTAACATCAGTAACAGTTAAGGTAATTTAACATCAGAAGCAGTTAAGGTAATTTTACATCAGTAGCAGTTAAGGTAATTTTACATCAGCAATAGTCAAGGTAATTTAACATCAGTAACAGTTAAGGTAATTTTACATCAGTAACAGTTAAGGTAATTTTACATCAGTAACTGTTAAGGTAATTTTACATCAGCAACAGTTAAGGTAATTTAACATCAGTAACAGTTAAGGTAATTTAACATCAGAAGCAGTTAAGGTAATTTTACATCAGTAACAGTTAAGGTAATTATACATCAGTAACAGTTAAGGTAATTTAACATCAGAAGCAGTTACGGTAATTTTACATCAGCAACAGTTAATGTAATTTAACATCAGTAACAGTTAAGGTAATTTTACATCAGTAACAGTTAAGGTAATTTTACATCAGTAACAGTTAAGGTAATTTAACATCAGCAACAGTTAAGGTAATTTTACATCAGTAGCAGTTAAGGTAATTTTACATCAGTAACAGTTAAGGTAATTTTACATCAGTAACAGTTAAGGTAATTTTACATCAGTAACAGTTAAGGTAATTTTACATCAGTAACAGTTAAGGTAATTTTACATCAGTAACAGTTAAGGTAATTTTACATCAGTAACAGTTAAGGTAATTTAACATCAGAAGCAGTTAAGGTAATTTTACATCAGCAACAGTTAAGGTAATTTAACATCAGTAACAGTTAAGGTAATTTAACATCTGAAGCAGTTAAGGTAATTTTACATCAGCAACAGTCAAGGTAATTTAACATCAGTAGCAGTTAAGGTAATTTTACATCAGCAACAGTCGAGGTAATTTAACATCAGTAACAGTTAAGGTAATTTTACATCACTAACAGTTAAGATAATTTTACATCAGTAACAGTTAAGGTAATTTTACATCAGTAACAGCTAAGGTAATTTTACATCAGTAACAGTTAAGGTAATTTAACATCAGAAGCAGTTAAGGTAATTTTACATCAGCAACAGTTAAGGTAATTTAACATCAGTAACAGTTAAGGTAATTTAACATTAGAAGCAGTTAAGGTAATTTGACATCAGCAACAGTCAAGGTAATTTAACATCAGTAGCAGTTAAGGTAATTTAACATCAGAAGCAGTTAAGGTAACTTTACATCAGTAACAGTTAAGGTAATTTTACATTAGTAACAGTTAAGGTACTTTAACATCAGAAGCAGTTAAGGTAATTTTACATCAGCAACAGTTAAGGTAATTTAACATCAGTAACAGTTAAGGTAATTTAACATCAGAAGCAGTTAAGGTAATTTTACATCAGCAACAGTCAAGGTAATTTAACATCAGTAGCAGTTAAGGTAATTTTACATCAGCAACAGTCAAGGTAATTTAACATCAGTAACAGTTAAGGTAATTTTACATCAGTAACAGTTAAGGTAATTTTACATCAGTAACTGTTAAGGTAATTTTACATCAGCAACAGTTAAGGTAATTTAACATCAGATGCAGTTAAGGTAATTTTACATCAGCAACAGTTATGGTAATTTAACATCAGTAACAGTTAAGGTAATTTAACATCAGAAGCAGTTAAGGTAATTTTACATCAGTAACAGTTAAGGTAATTTTACATCAGTAGCAGTTAAGGTAATTTAACATCAGAAGCAGTTAAGGTAATTTTACATCAGTAACAGTTAAGGTAATTTTACATCAGTAACAGTTAAGGTAATTTAACATCAGAAGCAGTTAAGGTAATTTTACATCAGCAACAGTTAAGGTAATTTAACATCAGTAACAGTTAAGGTAATTTAACATCAGAAGCAGTTAAGGTAATTTTACATCAGTAGCAGTTAAGGTAATTTTACATCAGCAATAGTCAAGGTAATTTAACATCAGTAACAGTTAAGGTAATTTTACATCAGTAACAGTTAAGGTAATTTTACATCAGTAACTGTTAAGGTAATTTTACATCAGCAACAGTTAAGGTAATTTAACATCAGAAGCAGTTAAGGTAATTTTACATCAGCAACAGTTAAGGTAATTTAACATCAGTAACAGTTAAGGTAATTTAACATCAGAAGCAGTTAAGGTAATTTTACATCAGTAACAGTTAAGGTAATTTTACATCAGTAGCAGTTAAGGTAATTTAACATCAGAAGCAGTTACGGTAATTTTACATCAGCAACAGTTAAGGTAATTTAACATCAGTAACAGTTAAGGTAATTTAACATCAGAAGCAGTTAAGGTAATTTTACATCAGCAACAGTCAAGGTAATTTAACATCAGTAACTGTTAAAGTAATTTTACATCAGTAGCAGTTAAGATAATTTTACATCAGTAACAGTTAAGGTAATTTTACATCAGCAACAGTTAAGGTAATTTAACATCAGTAACAGTTAAGGTAATTTAACATCAGCAACAGTCAAGGTAATTTTACATCAGTAGCAGTTAAGATAATTTTACATCAGCAGCATTGTTTTTTTAAAATGTGACACTGATATGTTTATAAATAATCCTGTCCAGCACAAAAGTTAAGAAAATAGAAGAAAAAAATTAAAAAATTGACTGATCACTATTCAAAATTTATACACTCCTTATTACTGTCTTTCAGTTTTCATATATTTAACAATTTAATCAACAATCACACAAATACACACAATTGTTTTTAAAAAATGGACTGATCACCATTTAATCCAAATTTATACTTTATTACATTGTACTGTCATTCAGTTTTCATATATTTTAAAATTAATCAACAATCACATGCAAAATTAACTGTTCTCTTTTCAGCTGACCTGACATTTTATGGCACAGCAACACAGGTAGGTTATTTAGTGCTGAGGTAATCATTGTAAACTAATTTACCTAACAACATTCCATGGCATCCAGCTCAGTCTGATCTAATGATAGGATCCGAACCTGTACCCTTTCACCCACGAGACAGACAATCTAATCACTAAGCTGATTTGCCCTCCCCTTATAAGACCCATATTGAAAAATCATCACTTACTTAGCTACATTTAAAAAATACTTCATCAGCAAGTGCTACTCCATTGACATGTGTTAATAAAATAATATACATTACTTGCTAGTAAAATGTCTTATCTGCAATCATATTTCTTGATGATATACAAGACCAACTGTATTTACTACAGCAATTTTAAATTTTCTTTTTCAGTTTCACTACAATTTCCCTGTAAACAGTAAGGAAATCATAAACATTTTGTAACACCTAACAATCGTGATTGCATGAAATGTGGTACTGTATAAATACTGTTAATCATTACATACTCATATATGAATCATTACAGTTCAGTTTGCAGAAAGGAAGAAAAAGTGATAAAATACATATACCAGTAGCATTTAATTAATCTTTGCATATTTACATTGTAATATCAAAGAGTTTGTACTTTGTTAAAAAACTCCAAAAGCCATGGTAATTATTGCAGCTTAGTTCACAGAGATTTCAAGTCAGGATGTGGACAGTATCCATAAACATAAAATTTCAAGCGGTTAAGTGTTTTAAAATACTTACTTTAAAAGCATAAACAAAGGATGCCTATAATTATGTTGCTGAAATTATTTTTCCAAATGCTGGTACATGCCATTTCAATTCCTAACCAACAACATATTTAAGATTGATACTACATTTGTACATGTATTCTTAAGTACACTAAAGTATATGAAAGTATATAATAAATTATTTTATTATAAAGACTCCAAAACCATGCATCATTCAATTAATACATGGACAGGTCTTAGAGTTCTAGCGACAGAGTTCTCTGTAGGATTTTGAAAGCTGCAATCCAGGACTCCTTCATTTAAACAAAGCTGGAGTAAAAGCCATAAAAATAGGACTCCCAATAATAATAATATGTCATGTTTTCCCTTATAATAATTCCAAACATCATACCGTGTATGTTGGTTTACCAACATCTATGTCGTCAAAGTGCTTATGATCATTCATCAAGACAATACAAGAATGAAATAGAAAGTTCACTGTGAACAGAGATTATTGGGATTGCTTGTGATATAATGACTATAGTAAAAGTCATGCAAATCATTTAGGCATTCAGAACTATTTCAGCAATGGGTGTCATTTCAATCTGACTATACATACCTTCACTTTGTTTAGATCCTCATATATCCATATTCCTTTGGAAGGTCATTATTTACATGTGTTGAGAACAACATATAGCAAAATCAATGTTAAATTATGTGGACATTTTTAGATGAGGTGAACCTATCTATATGATCCAGTGTGAACTGGATTGAATGTTGCATGCTGGGATGTCACAATGAAAGAAGTATGTTGAAAACATTCATACAACCCTGTTATTTGTTAGGACAGACATGATATACTTTTTCTTGACCCAGTTAAGTACCTGGCCACTACTGTAAAAGCCCATAGAGATCAATAATTGTCACCTAAAAGTATTTTGATGAACATTAAGATGCAGATCAAGCAACTATCAGTATTCAACCAATTTTGTTTAAACTATTTTTAGTATTAGATTTTAAAACTACAATAATTAATTTAAGCAAATGTTTACACAATGACACACACTTTAGAAGCAATGAAGGAAATGAGAGAGATTTCAGTTTATTTTCAGTATTCATTTATTTAATTAGCCTAATTCAAAATCAAATTAAAACATGGGAAGAATAAACAAGTGAACATATTCCCTTCGCATTTTTCCATTCCATCTTTATGCAACTTAGCACTCAATTGTACACTTTTTCTTAATCAAACTTCTCCTTGGCAGGTTTCATTTGAAAATCCTTAAGTTTTGGACCTTTCTCCATTACCCTCATCAATTATTTTTACAGATTTATTGCTTAAAAACATATGGAGCCCTTTGTCTTCATGCAGTTATATGATGAAACATCGCTCTCACAAGTCATTGACTTTATGAGTGAAACCAGCAATGCTTCAGCTACAACAGCAACAAATCTGAGTGCATAAAAGTAATAATGTTCCACTATTTTCTAATTCTGCAGCCTGTGGAAATGTTTTATTCTATGATTCATTCCACCAATCTTTCAATCTCATAGTTGCATGAACAACTTCCTGTTTTGCCAGTTATGTGAAAATCAGATTTATTTGCAGCCTTGTGTTTGGCAAGAATAGATTAAGAAGCAAATAAAGCAGTAGTTCTGGAACCACTGCCTATAATGCAATGAAATGGTAATTAACATAAATTGTATGGGGCTTCTCCTTTGCAAAATTAATCCAGAGTTTTCAACCATTTTAATCAAATACTGATGCTTAGCACCAAAAGAAATTATGTAAAGTTACCATTTAATTGCAAAATAACTCATTGAAAATTTATGTCAATGTAAGTCAACCTTTTTAGATGAGAAAGTAAACCCTATTTAATGTCACATAATATTAAGGAAAATTTTGTAAGTACCCTCTGCACTGGTAATGATTAGACTTGATGTCCACTTTTCTTTCTCCAATTTAATGTGAGTCTATCTTGTGCAAACCAATAGAAATCAGTAATCTTCATCTGGAAGTATTGTGATGACAACTAAAGTTATTCAACAATAATGAATGAACCCACTTTCATGAAACTTCTCTAAAACTTTTGAATAATTAATATTTTATTTATGATCACTATAGGCACCTACATGGTATGTTAATGTATACTATAGCTAAATCTATTAACCTAGCACATGCACAGTAAATCATCTCATAAAATCATAAAAATGACTTGTCATGTGATGTCATTCATGCTACAGTGAATGTCAATGTAGAAATTTTACTATTAAAGCGGCCTAAGTGATTAATGTATCCACCTCAGATGCAGGTGGTTGCTGGCCTGAACTCGAGCCAAATCATACCAAAGTCTTATTAAAATGGTACTTGTAGCAGCTGCCTCACTTGGCACTCAGCATTAAGAGGTTAGTTTTATGGCTGGTTGGCCTGGTGTCAGGATAATGTGACTGATGATGTTACATGTCTGATGCATGAAAACCAATGTTAGACATCACAATAAACTGTCATACGGCAAACATAATATTGATAACATCATATTGATATAACTAAAAAATTGTTTAAACATCATTGAAAATCTAAATCACACACATACACATAATCTGATGAAGTAGGTGCTGATATTTAAATTAAGCTAAATTTTGTTTTTCTAAAATGTAATACTAAAAACAGTTTGAACGAAATTCATTTTATCTTTATTGTCCAATGCTCTTCACCTAAAATGTCACCAAAAAACGTCCAGGCAAAAATTTACTGATTGATATGGACTTGTACAAGGGTAGCCAGGTGGTTAACGTGGTCAAGAAAAGTTTTTAACAAATAACTGTGTAGTATGAATTTGTTTTCAACATGCACAACACAAGTGCAGAGTTCAAATCATGTGTGAATATGTTCCTGAGGAACTCTGCACATTATTGGAAGAAGACGAATAACTTGTATGACATTTACTATAGCAACCGGCTGTTGCTATAGTAAATGTCATACAGGTTATTCATCTTCTTGAAAACCTTTCCAGAAGAAAAAAAAAGTTGCTATTTTAAACAGGATACGTGATCTAGTTCGTTGTTTTAATTCAAGTTCTCGCTTCTTTTTTTCTATCTGAGACTTGGATTCTTCGAAATTTTCTTCATAAAGGTCCATTGGGGACCCTACTCGATTGTAATCCGCCATTTTGACTCCTTCGATGTGCAATCACTTAGAAGCTCTTAAAAATTCAAACCAGAAATAACACTAATCGTCTTGATGATAAGACGTATGCAGACCAATTAAATGACCCAAACTGGGGGGAGGGGGGGGCGGTCGCCAGTTATTATGTACATTTGAGAGAGTCACGTATATATGGTGAAGTTCTATGCATTTGAAACATGCAGGTGGTGAGAAAGTTGGCATATCTCTATGCTAATTTGATGTAATTTCTTTGCATATTGTACATATAAAAATTGTATATGATCTAAGGATACTAGTCACTAAAATGACTGCTCCCTTATACTAAAAAAGAAAAAAAAAAAAAAAAAAGGAAAAGAAACCCAGCTTGAATTGAATTTTGCCCAGCTAGACAATACCAGCTTTAGAACGTGCAGTGGATGAATTACTACATATATTAAATGTAAAGTAGACATTCCGTGACAATGTACAAACAATTAGAGATAAGCTTGACGACACAATTACAACTGACTCATCATCACCATACAGTTTCGATACAAAATCTCAGCGACAACCGTTCTCAGCATTAGAACCTGTCTCTATGGATTTAGTATGGACAATCGTGATGTTGAGTGTACCAAAGTCAAGTGAACTTGATTCAATTCCAACATCACTGATGCTCGAGTGCTTAGACCCAATATTGCCTTCTCTAACTGATGTTAATACCTCTCTCTCATCCGGGGAATTCCCATTATTTTTCAAAGCTGCAATTGTAAGTCCTCTGCTGAAGAAATCAATATTCGACCAGAACGATTTAAAGAACTTTTGCCCAGTTTCTAATCTCCCGTTTATATAACACAAAATCTTAGATAATGTTGTTCTAACCAAACTTGTATCTCATCTGAATTCAAACAGTCTTTTTAGCAATATACAATCTGCATATCGCCCTTGCCACAGTACTGAAACTACTATTTTTAAAGCACTTAATGACATTCTCCCTGCTTTGGATAACGAAAAGATTACAGCCCTCAACCTCCCTGATTTTTCTGCCACATTTGACATAATATACCATTCTACAGCATGTATTTGGCATTCACAAAACAGCCTTTACTGTGGTTCAAGTCCTAATACACATATTGTATATACAAATGCAATAAACTCCAGTCCAGTTGATCTGTGATGTGGGGTTTCACAGGGGTTTGTCCTTGGACGTGTTCACTTCATTCGATACACTCAGCCACTCTCAAGTGTCATAGATCATCATCCAGTGCCTCACCAATTGTATGCTGATGACAACACACAAATATACAAGTATAGCCACCTAACTGAAGTTGATGCTACCATCTTAGAAATAGAGAGGCGAACTTGTTATGTTAAATCATCGATAACATGTAACATGCGGCAGATAAACGATGATAAAACTGAAGCCCTTCGGATAACAACACGAAGACTTTCTCATTCAAATCCTTTGCCTCAAACAATAAATATCAGCAACACCATCATTAAATTCACAGTCAGTAGGAAACCTAGGTGTTTCTCTGGACAGTACTCTCACTGTCACGTTGTAATAATTAACCAGATTACAAAATGTATATGTTAGACCCAGTGGCTATAAGTTCGCGCCATCAATATGTATGAAGGCCAATTCGGCGAACAAAAGGTATCAAGCCAGTTAACTGATATAGCCAAAACTAGTGACGCGCGCTTTATGCTTTGCCAAAACGTTACGTAACATTATTCACAAACAGGTGGTGGAATTCTTTGTTCGGAAAAAAGGAGCATCGGAGAGGGGTTCGTAAAACCATCCTTGACAGACTGTTGGGAGGCTGCAGTGTCTGATAATTATTTTAATCAACCTCCAACCAGAATTGAGCAAGGAGTGGCTACAATTAGAATCGCAAGTTTAAATCTATTATCTTGAAATCTAAACGTTAGTAGTCGCCAAATCCAGTTGCGGGAATGAAAGGAAAATAAGCTACTCCAACGTTATTCGATATTGGCGGGAAACTTGTATATTCCGGGAATAGCAAGGAGCTTCAGTACCTGTCGGTGACTATTTGCTCAATTGTTGTAATATATTATTGCAAAGTAAGTGTGCTTTCATTATTGCAGTATGTATACTTTAGTACGTATAATTACCATTTGTTTACCATTTGTAGGTTGATTCATTCGTAGTGTTTGATATAAATGCATAATTT
>JAQISU010000098.1:247500-267500 GCA_029339505.1 Unio delphinus
CAGTGCTAGGCATCACTATCAATCTGGATTGCACTTAAAAACAGAAATACACATGCATTTACATGTTCTTTCTGTATAAATTGGTTTCCACACATAAATTATTATTTGTTTTCGTTTGAATAATAATATAAAGCAAAATAAATGTTCAGAATTGACTACTGTTGCTTCTGACAGAACAAATGTCCAACAATAGTTAACACATTTTCAAGGCTTTGTTTTTTTTATTGTATTACACATAATTTATATGTATATGCTTTGTTGACTTTGATATGACCACTATTCTGTACTGTGTTGTTTATCATAATAGATTTAGTATTTTGCAAAATAGTATAATGTGATAATTATTGGTAATGTCTTATGCAGTGTTTATAATTTTTACGATGTTGGCTGAAGATTGAACTGCATGTGATTTTGCAAATTTCAGTTTGTTCCCTTGTAAACTAAATTAATATTATATTGTTCACATTTTGCCTTATTTCTGTTTCAAATTGCTGCTAAACTTGCACTCTAAAAAAAATAAATGATTAAATAGTAATATATTTTAAAAATATTGCCACAAAATTTCTGTAATAAAAATTTAAGGTAATTTGTTTTAGCTTTAGTACATTTTGTTTGAATTTTTAACTTGGTGAAATAAATTGTAATTTAAAAAAAGATGTCTTTTGGTTTCTTAATTGTTTCATGATGCATATGATTAATAATAATATTGGCCGACAAGTAGTTTTCTGCCATTTTTATTATTTTCTTTCCTTACTGGTTTTTTCCACTAACTTACATTCTTAAGTTCAGTGATTGTGCATTAATTAGCAGATCATTTTGGGATTCAAGCGCTAGTCTGATAGGTGGTCAGTTCAGAGATAATACACAAGGATTGTTTGAAGAGTTTTAATAAAATAGTGTTGGAGGTGGGATTTTATTTTATTTGCTGTTTGATACATAAAGACAAGCTGAACAATATAATGTTTATGAGTCACTCAAAATACAGAATCTGAGGTTGACCTGATCCACTATTTAATTTTCTGCTGTACATTAGTTCTCCACCAAGACAGCTAATGTCAGAACTTAATTTAAAATAAAGCCTAATTATTTCTACAGTTATCATTAGAACTTTACCCATGGCACTAGTTTCAGGTTTGGTTGACAGCATTGAACACGCTACATGTAAGATACATAACTGCACACATATTTTTTGAGTACATTATTGGGAGAACTTGACTAATTAAAGATCATTGATAAGGCAGTTTGAAATCGGTAACTTTAATAGATCAGTATGATCTTTAATTTCAGATTTGCAAAGCAGAAACATTTTGAAACTGAACTCCTGTATCCACCTATTTAAGAGAACTTAACTGAATTGATACATTTTGTCAGATAATGATAGAATTTTGTTTGTACATATTGCAGGTATATATGTCTGTTCTAAATGTGACAATGAGCTATTTCACAGCAGCTCAAAGTATGAACATCATACTCCATGGCCAGCATTCACCAGTACTGTTCATCCAGACAGTATATCACGTTGTCCAGAGTCAGCTAGAGCAATAAAGGTATAGTCACCTTAATTTTGAAACTAGTACAATATAAAACAAACTTTTTGGGGCTTGGGGAAAACAAATTCTACTGACAAAAATTAAATCTATTCCATATATATATATATATATATATATATATATATATATAGACAAAGGGGAAGAAACTTGCACTTGCATACCCCCCATTCTATCCATGTAAACTTTCACTGTTGTACAAATATCATCACTGTGCATTGCCTCTTGATAGCTGTCATATTCTGTCCATTACAATATGAAGTTGGCAAGGTTAGTTAGTTAGTTAGTTTGTTAGTTAGTTAGTTACATGTCTGCAGCATGATGCCCCCATGCTAGACATCTCTATAAACTACTACACTGCAGACATCATAGCAATATGACTGAAATATTTGTTAAAGCTATGATAAAAATACAAAATTACTCACACACACACACACACACACACGCACACACACTCAATTTTGTAATTTAAAAGGATGTCATGGAAATATTCAAACTATTCTATTTTGGAGTCAGAGTAGCCTAATGTGCATGATTTCAGGTAAAATCCTTTTTCCACCATCATACCATCGGACAGCAAATCTGGATCTATATACTATTTTGTTGTATTTTCAAAAGATTCAAAAGAATAGCATTGATCTTAGGCTGCTACTACACCATGCGACATTAGATCTGATATATGCTATTTTGTTCTTTTTTTTTTCTTCAAGAGAACAACCAAGATCCTGTTCCTACCCCCCCTTCATACCACCACCACACCATGCAGCAGATCAGTTGGGTTTACAGTTTTTTTCTGTGTTGAATTTCAAGTGGGTAACTTATCAAGTCATGTAATAGCAGATCTGGGTCTGCAGTGTTTTAATTTCAGGTGAATGGCACATAGCTTGTTGTAACACTACACATTGTGACAGGAGCTGCTGGGTCTACAGTGTTTGTAGCAAATATGTATAAGTAAATATTTGTTCATATATATTTTCAGATTTCCTGTTCTAAGTGTGGCAATGGACTGGGCCATGAATTCTTGGGAGATGGGCCCAAGGAAGGACAGAGCCGTTTCTGAATATTCAGTTCCTCATTGAAATTTGTCCCATCAGACAGTAAGTCAGTTTAATCTTCCTCACATTATTCTCATTAAGAATAAAATAATTTTGTAAAGGAATACTTGACTTATACTTTTAGGATGGAACTATGAAGAAATTGTCCAGTCTGCAGGGGTTGGTAGAGACTCAGTGGGCTATACTGGTTTTGTAAATGATGTGGCCTTTTCACAACATGTTAGAATAGGTATGGTTAGAGGATGGTGGTCCCAATGGTGTTTTAATTATGATTAGAGGATGGTGGTCTTAATTGTGTTTTAATTATGATTAGAATGGTGGTCTCAATGATGTTTTAATTATGATTAGAGGATGGTGGTCTCAATGGTGTTTTAATTATGATTAGAGGATGGTGGTCTCAATGGTGTTTTAATTATGATTAGAGGATGGTGGTCTCAATGGTATTTTAATTATGATTAGAGGATGGTGGTCTCAATGGTGTTTTAATTATGATTAGAATGGTGGTCTCAATGGTGTTTTAATTATGATTAGAGGATGGTGGTCTCAATGGTGTTTTAATTATGATTAGAGGATGGTGGTCTCAATGGTGTTTTAATTATGATTAGAGGATGGTGGTCTCAATGGTGTTTTAATTATGATTAGGGGATGGTGGTCTTAATGGTGTTTTAATTATGATTAGAATGGTGGTCTCAATGGTGTTTTAATTATGATTAGAGGATGGTGGTCTCAATGGTGTTTTAATTATGATTAGAGGATGGTGGTCTCAATGGTGTTTTAATTGTGATTAGAGGATGGTGGTCTCAATGGTATTTTAATTATGATTAGAGGATGGTGGTCTCAATGGTGTTTTAATTATGGTTAGAGGATTGTGGTTTCAATGGTGTTTTAATTATGATTAGAGGATGGTGGTCTCAGTGGTGTTTTAATTATGATTATGGGGCTGGGCCTAAGAGAGTTAATGTAAAGACAGACATAGTGGCATAACCCAGGGACCTTGTTAGTTTCAAACTAAAGTTAACCGTCTACCTATGCAGTATTCTAAGATAAATCACGCAGCATAGTAATATGCATAGAATTATATCAAAATATGTATGAATTTATGGGTGACCATTGACATCCCTCACCTTAGGCCCCAGTAGGCTAGGATTCACTGTAATGGAAAAAACAATGTTGGAGTTGACACTACCAAAAATTGTGATTATGGATATCTTCATAATTGGTATGTATCACCTGTATATATTTTTATGACATGGGAAATGTTGGTTTAACAAGAAAAGTATCTGATGAATTAGGTAATATTACAATGGTAGATCCATAGGTTCATTGATTGCAAGAGTTTTTTTTAACACTTGCCATAAGGCAAAATGTGTTCTCAGAATGTTACCAATTTTATTTCTTCACAATAATTTAAGTTGACCATCATGCACAGTTAGCACACTTTCTGGATAATTTGCATATTAGGTAAAGAAGAAGCCTATCAGATTTTGTGTTCAAAATGTTAAAGGTCAAGGTCACTGTTACAAAGAAGAAAAATGCACAAAAACTTTACTTCTGTCAATTATGGTTACCAAACATTACTAGCTCTCAGTGTATCCCAAAGGATGCAAGCCTGAGAGTTGGTCTCTGAAGCGCAAGTGAGGGTAAAGGGAAACACTGTGCTTGGGAAATAGAAGAACCTGATTGATTTGGGGGTAAAAAGGTGAAAGGTTACCAACTGAAAGAAGAAAAATGGTTACCGGTACTGCAAAGTATCTAGTTCTGCATTGCATATCAGGAGCAAACTTTGTCACGACTTACACATGGGATAAGGAATAGGTCTATAAGTTTTGATGTCAAAGTTCAAGGACACTGTGACAGATAAAAAGATTGTTCGCTGCACAATTTTAGATATCGATGTAGAGAACTGTAAACTTGGGACAGGAGAATAATGTACCATTCACAATACTCTTGTTAACAAACTTGTAGATGAGGTTCCTTTATTGTACTTTTCAGTTTCCTTTATATTGAATCTACGTAGAATGTTTGTAGTCAGTTGAAGTCATTTGTATGTCAGGTTTCATAATTGAATCATTAGGGCAAGTAAAGATTTTGTGGAAGTGTCTTAGATTTTCTGTTTTAATTGTAAACAAGCATGGCAGGCAGATGAAACATGTAATATTTGGAGCACTGAGTTTATTTTTCTCACAGAAAGGATATTTCCAAGTACATTTGTATGAAGTGTAGAATTTGCATATAAATTTCTTTATATTTGATTAATTACCGCACCACTAATATTTTTTGTGTGCTTCATTTTTCTTCAACAGAACTCAAAGGGTAGACAGTCAAGAGATATTCCTATTGTTGTGACATCCAGGTGTTGAGACAAGAAGAGAATAGATACATATGTCATCATACAGTCACTGAATGTTGATCTTCTTTGTTTATTTATGTTCTTTATTAAGTTTGTTAATAGTCACATTTAATGAAACATTTCATGTTAATCACCTAATTATCAAAGTTGATGGTAATTAATGAATGCTTCTACTTGACATTTAATGTTTAAATCAGGTTAGATCACGATCCTAAAAAGTATATACATGTAGAACCATAGTACCCACACCATGAATTTCATTTTAAGTTTCAGCAAGAGCTTGTATATGGGATCAAACACCTATAGTTGTTTTTGCAGTACCCAGAGAGCTTGTGAATAATAATTAAATTTCAGGAGTGAAAACAAAGGAGTTGAGGGAAAGTGTGGATGGGCATATTTTGCAACATGATGGTTAGTATCTTTTTGTGACAAAAGAACAAAGGAAGACCCACCAACTTGCAGGAAGCTCCTAGAAAGCTTTCCCACTTACTCATGTAGGTCAAGCTGAGATTTTAACTCGCCTGGACAAAGGCAAGATGTGAGTGATCTGTAAAGGTCAGCACCTTAGACCACTTGACCACCTATGGCCTCCTGTTGTTTCTATGTAGCAAACATTGGTAAATGTATTAAACAGTTTGAAGGATGCTCTTCAGTTAGATCTGATACTTTTTGCCACTTAAGGCATGTTTGTGTGCGTGTGATAGGATATAATATTAATCAAAATAAGGTTATGTTTATTAGTTGAAAATGTAACATGGCTCAGGCTTGTATAGTTTCAGTTAAAAAGTCTTAAAATTTAACAATCAGCATGGATGACATTGTGGTCAATTTACCATATGCAAGAAGGTAATTTCATGCAAGCGCTACAGTAGATTAAAGATAATCTGAGGGATTACAGTTTCCATGCAGAGCTTTTCTGATTTTCTTTTCAAGACATTAAGCTCGCATCTAATGCAATTAAAATATATTCAAGATGTATTATTTGCAAAAGTCTATTCAAATTTAAAAGTTCCCTTGAGTTAGATCTGTATTTTAAAGTTTGAATTACATTCATAAAACAAATCTTCATCGATTACAATCATATAACTGGAAACTATTGCCAATATTTTCTTTGCTTTTATAACGAGATTCTTCCTATGAAGAAACATTTTGGCATAGACTGGACTGGAAAAGACCTTTTTAAAAATAAAAAAAGTCATTAAATATAATGGAATAAAACTGATGCAAATTATATTAGTTGCAGATGTCAGGTCTTGTTGATCACAGCCATTGAAATAAATGATTTGATACTTGAACATTTTAAGAACTATAGTGAACTCATGCTTGTCATTTCCACTGTTATTAATAATTTGCTTTGAAAACTGGAATCAAGTAAAACTGACAGAAAAGGCTCAATGTGTGTGTACGTGGGAAGAAAGTTGTTAATATTTTCATGAAATCAGGATAAAAATATTACTGTGGAAAAAGCATTTCTTAGTTGTATGAATTTTCATTAAGTAAGTTTTAGGGATCTGTTAGGAATAAGTTATTAGTTGATGAAGTAATTGCATACATCATAAAAATTTTAATTTATTTTATCAGATGTACATTACATTTGGGTTCATGAGATGATTTAGTTTAATGTAGATTATTATCATTTAGTTGTTTTTTATTTTTAAGGTAGATCTTGTTTCAACACTTGAAGGACAGACTGGTTGTGTACTTGTTGGTAAGAGTTCCATTCTAGTGGAGCTTATGAAGCTCCTGGGCCAGAGCCACTGAAGGAAAGCTAGGGAGTGGATGTCAGGTTTACTAGACTTGGGATCACTACAGCTACACAACCAGCTTGCCATTATATAAACCTCATGTTAAATGGAGTATATTTATATATTTTTATATGGGCCAATTTAATGATTGTAACAGTATAAAATTTAATATAGATGAGTGGACTTGCTTGACAGTTTTTAATCTTTTTAAATCTGTGCAAAATTCAAGCTGCATATGTGATATTTTTTAAATACCAGTATACTGCCCTTGCGTTGGACTCGTACCTTAAGCTGGACAGATATAAACTCACTCAGTACCTGTCTCTAAGAAACTGTACATATGTTTACAATATAGCTCACAATGGTTGTTTTATCATTTTGTTAAGCCTTAGTGGCACACGATTTTAGTACAATCTGCGTCCTCATAGAAGATCTCGTGCATGGCACAGTGGTGCTGATAGACTGAATACTTTTGTAAAATGCAACATCTGTAGATGCAATGTTTGTAAAGTACTGTAGTAAAATAAGAAAGACCATATAAAGTTGAGTCCATCTGCAAACTGCACTTATCCAGATCTGCCATCGGGTAGGGTTGTCCACTTGTGAGGCAAATTTGGTTATTGTTTAGGAGATGATCGACCATAGTGTTATTACCCAGTAAATAATTACATATGAAATTAATGGATGGAATAATAGTGATCTGAACAGAGACAATGTATAGAACAGTACGAGTCCCTACATGAAAAATATAACAATTTATTCAATCAAATAAACAAAAATAAAATTGAACATGGCATTTGAAGGATATACTTTCTCCTAGAAATAATTTTTTTTTTTTTTTTTAAAGAAATGTAGTTAGCTGTTCTGGTTTACAAATAAAACATAATTCATTATATAGACAAGACATTTTCCACTACTTAACCTCAAATGAACATAGCCTCTCTATATGTATGACTTATCCCAGTCGGTTCTAATTAAAAATCAATAATCCCCTCAAACAATGAAGGTTAAACCATTGCAGGCCAGTGATTTATTGCGGGCCTAGCTCTTACGTCAAAGTTAATTGTGTCATGCTGACCATGACAAGATTGACTTCATTTATCATGCATTAATTCTTTTCCTCAATATTCACTTTGTTACACCATTAAATAAGGCACTGGCAAATCTAGGTCAGTGAAGTTTGTTTGAATTAATTGAATGGGATGGTAGATAAGGATCAGTTGGACTTAGAAATGCTGAGTACCCTTAAATTGGACATCTTGTCAGTTTGTTTCAAAACTATTGGTCTGATAATTTTTGTTAACCTGCAATGGGCATAAAGATGTAATTTTTAGCACTCAAGTTTGAATTTTATTTTAATTTCAAGAACAAAATTGTCCACATTTGGTTTTGTCCAAAAAGATGAACCCTTCCAAGTGCTAATTCAGTCTTAAGGTAATTGCATTTGCACATTCTTTGTAAAAGAAGGTAACTGAAATGTGTAAGATGGCCATGATCTCAGTGAGATATATTTAGATCATGGGCCTGGGAGGGTGGGTTGTAGTAACTTGTAACCTGTCCGACTCAAGGGCACCTTACCTCACTAAACCTATGAATACACATCATTTTGAATTTATTTCTTTGCATGGTTATGTAATGTTGTAGTATCATTTTATGTGAATTATTAAGGAAGAACACTTTAATATGATGTCAATGCATGTTACAAGTCTTTATTAAACAAGTCAGACTATGACCATAAGAAATGGAGTAACTATATCAACACATTTAACAAATGAAGTTTCACTAGTTGAACCGTCAACTTCATTAAGAATAATTTAGTTTCATTTTGTGTTATTATATGTATATCTGTAATTTGTTTTTTTTTTTTAAATGCCTAAATTTCAATAAATTTTTTTAATTGAAATATTTATTTCCTCTGTCCTGTTTATTTGCCACAGTAAGTTGCCCAGTCATGGATAGTTGTTGTCTGGCAGAAATTTGAAACCTGTGTTTATTTTTTTAGTGCTATGCATCTTTAGGACATCAAAAACTTTTTTTTTTATCCTGAACCAAATAAATGAGGAAGGCAAACAGTGTCACCATTGTATATCCAGTCATACTTCCCTCACAAATTGGTAAAGTTCAGAACTTAAGTCCATTTCTCAAGCAGCTTTGACTGTGGGTCATACAAAGGGCTGGTATGCATTTGTGTTCTGTGGTCACTTTTGTTGTTAAACACTAAAAGGAAGGCTGAAAGTTACTTAGCTGATTTAGGAATAATAATATGCAAATTGCACAAGTTTCAGGTTTTAGACTAAAGTAATACAAAGAAAGAGTCTTTCACAGGAGTGCATGAGTTGTCCATAATAAAATATGTCTCAAGTTTCAAAACGAACTGGAGTTATTTGCAAATTAGAAGGGGTCCATCTGTGAGAACCTCCCTCAAACCGTTTGCTGTGATTAATGATAGTATTTATTCATAGTCTTACTTTGACAATGTTTTGAACTAACCTTAAATATGGGCTTATATCCACTAAAATTCAGTCTTTGCTATGATGTCTACAGTGTGACAGTTTATTGTAACGTCTAGCACTGGGATATCATGATGCAAACATGTAGCATCATGTTCCACCCAATCACAATCGCCCTACAAACCAGTTGACAGTGCTAAAACTAGCCTCTTAATGTTGAGTGCTTAGTAAGGCAGCTGCTAATACCATTTTTATAAGTGTTTGGTATGACTTAGCTGGGTTTCGAACTCTCAACCTTCTGCATATGAGGTGGACACTCTAACCACTTAAGCCACCAGTTGTCTGCAAAGAATTTGATAATGAGCAAGATCCACATATTTAAAAAGTTATCTTCCGATTGGTTTCACTTGTTACCACTACAGAGGTTGTATGTCTGATCTGAATTTAGATATGAAAAAGGGGGTTATATCCTAAAGATTTTTGGTTTGTTTGATAATGAATAAGATCCATGCATCTTAACATGGTAATCTTACATCCAATAGACTGAGATTGTTTCCACTCTAGAGGCCACATCTGATTTTGATTACTCTTGGGATAAATGCATACATCATTAAGATCTCAGACAGCTAGAGCAAGATACACCTATATTAAAGAGACGCAGAAAATCGCCCATGCACGAGTCCTCCGTATGCACGTTTTTTTGTTTTTTTTCTTCTTTTGCAAACAGGAAAGTTTTGCGACACAATAAATATGTTCTAATCACTGTGAAAAATGAGGCAATGCTTTTATTTGAGGTGTTTTTTGCTGACTTTTTTTGAGCAAAGGTCGTCGGCTTACTTTGATGATGGCGCCGCTAAAGGCTCCAGTTGAAGGGTCAAACAAATACCTGTTTGTTATTGCTGCGGCAACTTCAGATAATTGTAGAACATTGAAACAGATTTGTTTTATTTGTTTAGTATATATCAGTGCTTCAAAGGTAATCAGTTCTCTTTGAAGTGTCAGCAAACATATTTTTTCTTCTTCCATCTGGTATTTGTTTTTAAATTAGTGTCATCTGCTTTACTGTACTCATTTTACGTTTCCGCCTTCTGCGGATTCGGATTTTAACTAGTCAGTTGCATAAAGTAATAAGGCCAGATATCATCATTAGCGGATTATGATATAACAGTGCACTGTTAGGGTGGTTTGTCAGTATGAGACAAGGACTTGTTATTTTAACAATATATTCCAGTACATTGTTTCCTGTCATGGTGCCTTTTATTTTCTCTACTCCAAACGCAAGACTGTATATACAGTTTTTATCAGCCAAAATTGGTGTCGACACAAATATCACCAGATGGTATATTTTGTCACCAAAACGGAAAACAGAATCGCAGTTTGCTACATCAGCGAAGCCAAGCATCAGAAAATTTTGCGAAACACGACATAGACGAAAGTGAACTATATTGTAGTCCAGAATATATTTGTACATGATATAGATTTTAATACATACTGTTTTAAAGAATAATAAATAATTGCAAAGAAATACATGTAAAACTGATAAAAGTTTTGTATTTGTTTATTCCGGGCATTTTAATGGCCATTTAGTCGCTTCAGAATGTTTCTGGGCACTGTAACTTTTGCTGGTGGGACTGCAACTTTTGCAGGTGGGACTCCTATTTTTACCAAATTAAGAGTCCTGGACTCCTAGTTTTAAAATCCTAGTGAGAACTCTGAGACATATTTCTGATCTTGAATATGTGCTTGTATCATATTTTGATCAAACTTGGAATGTGGACTTATAAGTTTAAGCACTTGAATGAGTTTGATGAGGAAGATACATGTTAATGAGGTGACCTTACTTCTGATTGGCTGAGCATGTTATCCCTCTGGAACTAATGATTTTTAGATATAAGCTTATATGGCCTCGCACATTCAATAATACACACGATCCATACATATTTATGGTCTTGCTTGCAAACTGAATTCGTTGCTGCTCTAGGGTCTGATCTAATTTTGATAAAACCTGTTAAATACACATGCCATCAATAGCTTTAATTTTTTTATATTGTGAACATAATCTATGCATTTGATAATCTTGATCTGATCGTATTAGTTTTTTATCACTTGGAGTAATAAAACTTTGTAAACATGCTAACATTGATAAGATTTTTGTATGCATATTTATGAAGTGAACTTGTATCTGATTGGCTGATTTTTTTAAAACACTCTAGACACTCCATATTTTACAGGATTACTTAATCAACAGACCTATACCGTGAGATTTTGCAGGGGTGGCCATATTGGATGGCAGATTGGCATCCACCAAACAAATTTAAATGACCTTGATTCAAGAACACTTCCATGTTAAATAATGTGCAAATTGGTTAAGTTGTTTTTGTTCATCTGCCTTTTTGCTGGCGTGGATTATGATGTAGAACAGCTAACTAGAGCCAATTTAGATTAAACTTGGTTAGAATGTTTCTGTGGGCATACTTTATCAAAATTGTGACTAAGGTGGCCCTTACAATTGTGTAGCTATCATAGCAACAATAGGGGAAATCTTTTTTTGTGTTCTCCAGAAAATCTTAGCCAGTTTGAATCAGATTTGGTAGTATTTTTTTTTTAAGACTCACACTTTTAAATTTGTTATC
Organism: Unio delphinus; assembly: GCA_029339505.1. Classification (NCBI taxonomy): domain Eukaryota; kingdom Metazoa; phylum Mollusca; class Bivalvia; order Unionida; family Unionidae; genus Unio; species Unio delphinus. The sequence goes on from JAQISU010000098.1 coordinate 259,281, forward strand.
TTCCCAAGCATTGGTATTGATTTTATAGCTGCTATGTGGAGGCATATATTCCACATCATCTTTCGAATGGCTGAGGCAATTTCAATTAAATAATGAATATTTATGGTTTCCAATAACAATCATAAGGAAAACCTATTTCTAACTTTTCTAGAATGGCTGAGCCATTTTTGATCAAACTTGGCAGGAATGTTTCTTAGCATCTGCTCTACTCAAAAGTGTGTCCAAGTTGACTACCCTATTAACAGTGTTACTTCCTTATTAACCAGGCAGACAACCAATATTTGACCTCTTTAGAACAGCTGAGCAGCTTCTTTTCAAACCTGGATTGTTCCTGAGGACATCCAGCATCCTCTATTAATATTAATGTGGTAATGAGGTAATTTTACATCAGCAACAGTTAAGGTAATTTAACATCAGTAACAGTTAAGGTAATTTAACATCAGAAGCAGTTAAGGTAATTTTACATCAGTAACAGTTAAGGTAATTTTACATCAGTAACAGTTAAGGTAATTTTACATCAGTAACAGTTAAGGTAATTTTACATCAGTAACAGTTAAGGTAATTTAACATCAGCAACAGTTAAGGTAATTTAACATCAGTAGCAGTTAAGGTAATTTTACATCAGTAACAGTTAAGGTAATTTTACATCAGTAACAGTTAAGGTAATTTTACATCAGTAACAGTTAAGGTAATTTTACATCAGTAACAGTTAAGGTAATTTTACATCAGTAACAGTTAAGGTAATTTAACATCAGAAGCAGTTAAGGTAATTTTACATCAGTAACAGTTAAGGTAATTTTACATCAGTAACAGTTAAGGTAATTTTACATCAGTAACAGTTAAGGTAATTTTACATCAGTAACAGTTAAGGTAATTTAACATCAGCAACAGTTAAGGTAATTTAACATCAGTAGCAGTTAAGGTAATTTTACATCAGTAACAGTTAAGGTAATTTTACATCAGTAACAGTTAAGGTAATTTTACATCAGTAACAGTTAAGGTAATTTTACATCAGTAACAGTTAAGGTAATTTTACATCAGTAACAGTTAAGGTAATTTAACATCAGAAGCAGTTAAGGTAATTTTACATCAGCAACAGTTAAGGTAATTTAACATCAGTAACAGTTAAGGTAATTTAACATCTGAAGCAGTTAAGGTAATTTTACATCAGCAACAGTCAAGGTAATTTAACATCAGTAGCAGTTAAGGTAATTTTACATCAGCAACAGTCGAGGTAATTTAACATCAGTAACAGTTAAGGTAATTTTACATCACTAACAGTTAAGATAATTTTACATCAGTAACAGTTAAGGTAATTTTACATCAGTAACAGCTAAGGTAATTTTACATCAGTAACAGTTAAGGTAATTTAACATCAGAAGCAGTTAAGGTAATTTTACATCAGCAACAGTTAAGGTAATTTAACATCAGTAACAGTTAAGGTAATTTAACATCAGAAGCAGTTAAGGTAATTTGACATCAGCAACAGTCAAGGTAATTTAACATCAGTAGCAGTTAAGGTAATTTAACATCAGAAGCAGTTAAGGTAACTTTACATCAGTAACAGTTAAGGTAATTTTACATTAGTAACAGTTAAGGTACTTTAACATCAGAAGCAGTTAAGGTAATTTTACATCAGCAACAGTTAAGGTAATTTAACATCAGTAACAGTTAAGGTAATTTAACATCAGAAGCAGTTAAGGTAATTTTACATCAGCAACAGTCAAGGTAATTTAACATCAGTAGCAGTTAAGGTAATTTTACATCAGCAACAGTCAAGGTAATTTAACATCAGTAACAGTTAAGGTAATTTTACATCAGTAACAGTTAAGGTAATTTTACATCAGTAACTGTTAAGGTAATTTTACATCAGCAACAGTTAAGGTAATTTAACATCAGATGCAGTTAAGGTAATTTTACATCAGCAACAGTTATGGTAATTTAACATCAGTAACAGTTAAGGTAATTTAACATCAGAAGCAGTTAAGGTAATTTTACATCAGTAACAGTTAAGGTAATTTTACATCAGTAGCAGTTAAGGTAATTTAACATCAGAAGCAGTTAAGGTAATTTTACATCAGTAACAGTTAAGGTAATTTTACATCAGTAACAGTTAAGGTAATTTAACATCAGAAGCAGTTAAGGTAATTTTACATCAGCAACAGTTAAGGTAATTTAACATCAGTAACAGTTAAGGTAATTTAACATCAGAAGCAGTTAAGGTAATTTTACATCAGTAGCAGTTAAGGTAATTTTACATCAGCAATAGTCAAGGTAATTTAACATCAGTAACAGTTAAGGTAATTTTACATCAGTAACAGTTAAGGTAATTTTACATCAGTAACTGTTAAGGTAATTTTACATCAGCAACAGTTAAGGTAATTTAACATCAGAAGCAGTTAAGGTAATTTTACATCAGCAACAGTTAAGGTAATTTAACATCAGTAACAGTTAAGGTAATTTAACATCAGAAGCAGTTAAGGTAATTTTACATCAGTAACAGTTAAGGTAATTTTACATCAGTAACAGTTAAGGTAATTTAACATCAGAAGCAGTTACGGTAATTTTACATCAGCAACAGTTAAGGTAATTTAACATCAGTAACAGTTAAGGTAATTTAACATCAGAAGCAGTGAAGGTAATTTTACATCAGCAACAGTCAAGGTAATTTAACATCAGTAACTGTTAAAGTAATTTTACATCAGTAGCAGTTAAGATAATTTTACATCAGTAACAGTTAAGGTAATTTTACATCAGCAACAGTTAAGGTAATTTAACATCAGTAACAGTTAAGGTAATTTAACATCAGCAACAGTCAAGGTAATTTTACATCAGTAGCAGTTAAGATAATTTTACATCAGCAGCATTGTTTTTTTAAAATGTGACACTGATATGTTTATAAATAATCCTGTCCAGCACAAAAGTTAAGAAAATAGAAGAAAAAAATTAAAAAATTGACTGATCACTATTCAAAATTTATACACTCCTTATTACTGTCTTTCAGTTTTCATATATTTAACAATTTAATCAACAATCACACAAATACACACAATTGTTTTTAAAAAATGGACTGATCACCATTTAATCCAAATTTATACTTTATTACATTGTACTGTCATTCAGTTTTCATATATTTTAAAATTAATCAACAATCACATGCAAAATTAACTGTTCTCTTTTCAGCTGACCTGACATTTTATGGCACAGCAACACAGGTAGGTTATTTAGTGCTGAGGTAATCATTGTAAACTAATTTACCTAACAACATTCCATGGCATCCAGCTCAGTCTGATCTAATGATAGGATCCGAACCTGTACCCTTTCACCCACGAGACAGACAATCTAATCACTAAGCTGATTTGCCCTCCCCTTATAAGACCCATATTGAAAAATCATCACTTACTTAGCTACATTTAAAAAATACTTCATCAGCAAGTGCTACTCCATTGACATGTGTTAATAAAATAATATACATTACTTGCTAGTAAAATGTCTTATCTGCAATCATATTTCTTGATGATATACAAGACCAACTGTATTTACTACAGCAATTTTAAATTTTCTTTTTCAGTTTCACTACAATTTCCCTGTAAACAGTAAAGAAATCATAAACATTTTGTAACACCTAACAATCGTGATTGCATGAAATGTGGTACTGTATAAATACTGTTAATCATTACATACTCATATATGAATCATTACAGTTCAGTTTGCAGAAAGGAAGAAAAAGTGATAAAATACATATACCAGTAGCATTTAATTAATCTTTGCATATTTACATTGTAATATCAAAGAGTTTGTACTTTGTTAAAAAACTCCAAAAGCCATGGTAATTATTGCAGCTTAGTTCACAGAGATTTCAAGTCAGGATGTGGACAGTATCCATAAACATAAAATTTCAAGCGGTTAAGTGTTTTAAAATACTTACTTTAAAAGCATAAACAAAGGATGCCTATAATTATGTTGCTGAAATTATTTTTCCAAATGCTGGTACATGCCATTTCAATTCCTAACCAACAACATATTTAAGATTGATACTACATTTGTACATGTATTCTTAAGTACACTAAAGTATATGAAAGTATATAATAAATTATTTTATTATAAAGACTCCAAAACCATGCATCATTCAATTAATACATGGACAGGTCTTAGAGTTCTAGCGACAGAGTTCTCTGTAGGATTTTGAAAGCTGCAATCCAGGACTCCTTCATTTAAACAAAGCTGGAGTAAAAGCCATAAAAATAGGACTCCCAATAATAATAATATGTCATGTTTTCCCTTATAATAATTCCAAACATCATACCGTGTATGTTGGTTTACCAACATCTATGTCGTCAAAGTGCTTATGATCATTCATCAAGACAATAAAAGAATGAAATAGAAAGTTCACTGTGAACAGAGATTATTGGGATTGCTTGTGATATAATGACTATAGTAAAAGTCATGCAAATCATTTAGGCATTCAGAACTATTTCAGCAATGGGTGTCATTTCAATCTGACTATACATACCTTCACTTTGTTTAGATCCTCATATATCCATATTCCTTTGGAAGGTCATTATTTACATGTGTTGAGAACAACATATAGCAAAATCAATGTTAAATTATGTGGACATTTTTAGATGAGGTGAACCTATCTATATGATCCAGTGTGAACTGGATTGAATGTTGCATGCTGGGATGTCACAATGAAAGAAGTATGTTGAAAACATTCATACAACCCTGTTATTTGTTAGGACAGACATGATATACTTTTTCTTGACCCAGTTAAGTACCTGGCCACTACTGTAAAAGCCCATAGAGATCAATAATTGTCACCTAAAAGTATTTTGATGAACATTAAGATGCAGATCAAGCAACTATCAGTATTCAACCAATTTTGTTTAAACTATTTTTAGTATTAGATTTTAAAACTACAATAATTAATTTAAGCAAATGTTTACACAATGACACACACTTTAGAAGCAATGAAGGAAATGAGAGAGATTTCAGTTTATTTTCAGTATTCATTTATTTAATTAGCCTAATTCAAAATCAAATTAAAACATGGGAAGAATAAACAAGTGAACATATTCCCTTCGCATTTTTCCATTCCATCTTTATGCAACTTAGCACTCAATTGTACACTTTTTCTTAATCAAACTTCTCCTTGGCAGGTTTCATTTGAAAATCCTTAAGTTTTGGACCTTTCTCCATTACCCTCATCAATTATTTTTACAGATTTATTGCTTAAAAACATATGGAGCCCTTTGTCTTCATGCAGTTATATGATGAAACATCGCTCTCACAAGTCATTGACTTTATGAGTGAAACCAGCAATGCTTCAGCTACAACAGCAACAAATCTGAGTGCATAAAAGTAATAATGTTCCACTATTTTCTAATTCTGCAGCCTGTGGAAATGTTTTATTCTATGATTCATTCCACCAATCTTTCAATCTCATAGTTGCATGAACAACTTCCTGTTTTGCCAGTTATGTGAAAATCAGATTTATTTGCAGCCTTGTGTTTGGCAAGAATAGATTAAGAAGCAAATAAAGCAGTAGTTCTGGAACCACTGCCTATAATGCAATGAAATGGTAATTAACATAAATTGTATGGGGCTTCTCCTTTGCAAAATTAATCCAGAGTTTTCAACCATTTTAATCAAATACTGATGCTTAGCACCAAAAGAAATTATGTAAAGTTACCATTTAATTGCAAAATAACTCATTGAAAATTTATGTCAATGTAAGTCAACCTTTTTAGATGAGAAAGTAAACCCTATTTAATGTCACATAATATTAAGGAAAATTTTGTAAGTACCCTCTGCACTGGTAATGATTAGACTTGATGTCCACTTTTCTTTCTCCAATTTAATGTGAGTCTATCTTGTGCAAACCAATAGAAATCAGTAATCTTCATCTGGAAGTATTGTGATGACAACTAAAGTTATTCAACAATAATGAATGAACCCACTTTCATGAAACTTCTCTAAAACTTTTGAATAATTAATATTTTATTTATGATCACTATAGGCACCTACATGGTATGTTAATGTATACTATAGCTAAATCTATTAACCTAGCACATGCACAGTAAATCATCTCATAAAATCATAAAAATGACTTGTCATGTGATGTCATTCATGCTACAGTGAATGTCAATGTAGAAATTTTACTATTAAAGCGGCCTAAGTGATTAATGTATCCACCTCAGATGCAGGTGGTTGCTGGCCTGAACTCGAGCCAAATCATACCAAAGTCTTATTAAAATGGTACTTGTAGCAGCTGCCTCACTTGGCACTCAGCATTAAGAGGTTAGTTTTATGGCTGGTTGGCCTGGTGTCAGGATAATGTGACTGATGATGTTACATGTCTGATGCATGAAAACCAATGTTAGACATCACAATAAACTGTCATACGGCAAACATAATATTGATAACATCATATTGATATAACTAAAAAATTGTTTAAACATCATTGAAAATCTAAATCACACACATACACATAATCTGATGAAGTAGGTGCTGATATTTAAATTAAGCTAAATTTTGTTTTTCTAAAATGTAATACTAAAAACAGTTTGAACGAAATTCATTTTATCTTTATTGTCCAATGCTCTTCACCTAAAATGTCACCAAAAAACGTCCAGGCAAAAATTTACTGATTGATATGGACTTGTACAAGGGTAGCCAGGTGGTTAACGTGGTCAAGAAAAGTTTTTAACAAATAACTGTGTAGTATGAATTTGTTTTCAACATGCACAACACAAGTGCAGAGTTCAAATCATGTGTGAATATGTTCCTGAGGAACTCTGCACATTATTGGAAGAAGACGAATAACTTGTATGACATTTACTATAGCAACCGGCTGTTGCTATAGTAAATGTCATACAGGTTATTCATCTTCTTGAAAACCTTTCCAGAAGAAAAAAAAAGTTGCTATTTTAAACAGGATACGTGATCTAGTTCGTTGTTTTAATTCAAGTTCTCGCTTCTTTTTTTCTATCTGAGACTTGGATTCTTCGAAATTTTCTTCATAAAGGTCCATTGGGGACCCTACTCGATTGTAATCCGCCATTTTGACTCCTTCGATGTGCAATCACTTAGAAGCTCTTAAAAATTCAAACCAGAAATAACACTAATCGTCTTGATGATAAGACGTATGCAGACCAATTAAATGACCCAAACTGGGGGGAGGGGGGGGGGCGGTCGCCAGTTATTATGTACATTTGAGAGAGTCACGTATATATGGTGAAGTTCTATGCATTTGAAACATGCAGGTGGTGAGAAAGTTGGCATATCTCTATGCTAATTTGATGTAATTTCTTTGCATATTGTACATATAAAAATTGTATATGATCTAAGGATACTAGTCACTAAAATGACTGCTCCCTTATACTAAAAAAGAAAAAAAAAAAAAAAAAGGAAAAGAAACCCAGCTTGAATTGAATTTTGCCCAGCTAGACAATACCAGCTTTAGAACGTGCAGTGGATGAATTACTACATATATTAAATGTAAAGTAGACATTCCGTGACAATGTACAAACAATTAGAGATAAGCTTGACGACACAATTACAACTGACTCATCATCACCATACAGTTTCGATACAAAATCTCAGCGACAACCGTTCTCAGCATTAGAACCTGTCTCTATGGATTTAGTATGGACAATCGTGATGTTGAGTGTACCAAAGTCAAGTGAACTTGATTCAATTCCAACATCACTGATGCTCGAGTGCTTAGACCCAATATTGCCTTCTCTAACTGATGTTAATACCTCTCTCTCATCCGGGGAATTCCCATTATTTTTCAAAGCTGCAATTGTAAGTCCTCTGCTGAAGAAATCAATATTCGACCAGAACGATTTAAAGAACTTTTGCCCAGTTTCTAATCTCCCGTTTATATAACACAAAATCTTAGATAATGTTGTTCTAACCAAACTTGTATCTCATCTGAATTCAAACAGTCTTTTTAGCAATATACAATCTGCATATCGCCCTTGCCACAGTACTGAAACTACTATTTTTAAAGCACTTAATGACATTCTCCCTGCTTTGGATAACGAAAAGATTACAGCCCTCAACCTCCCTGATTTTTCTGCCACATTTGACATAATATACCATTCTACAGCATGTATTTGGCATTCACAAAACAGCCTTTACTGTGGTTCAAGTCCTAATACACATATTGTATATACAAATGCAATAAACTCCAGTCCAGTTGATCTGTGATGT
>JAQISU010000098.1:272500-290000 GCA_029339505.1 Unio delphinus
AGTCAGCTAGAGCAATAAAGGTATAGTCACCTTAATTTTGAAACTAGTACAATATAAAACAAACTTTTTGGGGCTTGGGGAAAACAAATTCTACTGACAAAAATTAAATCTATTCCATATATATATATATATATATATATATATATATATATAGACAAAGGGGAAGAAACTTGCACTTGCATACCCCCCATTCTATCCATGTAAACTTTCACTGTTGTACAAATATCATCACTGTGCATTGCCTCTTGATAGCTGTCATATTCTGTCCATTACAATATGAAGTTGGCAAGGTTAGTTAGTTAGTTAGTTTGTTAGTTAGTTAGTTACATGTCTGCAGCATGATGCCCCCATGCTAGACATCTCTATAAACTACTACACTGCAGACATCATAGCAATATGACTGAAATATTTGTTAAAGCTATGATAAAAATACAAAATTACTCACACACACACACACACACACACGCACACACACTCAATTTTGTAATTTAAAAGGATGTCATGGAAATATTCAAACTATTCTATTTTGGAGTCAGAGTAGCCTAATGTGCATGATTTCAGGTAAAATCCTTTTTCCACCATCATACCATCGGACAGCAAATCTGGATCTATATACTATTTTGTTGTATTTTCAAAAGATTCAAAAGAATAGCATTGATCTTAGGCTGCTACTACACCATGCGACATTAGATCTGATATATGCTATTTTGTTCTTTTTTTTTTCTTCAAGAGAACAACCAAGATCCTGTTCCTACCCCCCCTTCATACCACCACCACACCATGCAGCAGATCAGTTGGGTTTACAGTTTTTTTCTGTGTTGAATTTCAAGTGGGTAACTTATCAAGTCATGTAATAGCAGATCTGGGTCTGCAGTGTTTTAATTTCAGGTGAATGGCACATAGCTTGTTGTAACACTACACATTGTGACAGGAGCTGCTGGGTCTACAGTGTTTGTAGCAAATATGTATAAGTAAATATTTGTTCATATATATTTTCAGATTTCCTGTTCTAAGTGTGGCAATGGACTGGGCCATGAATTCTTGGGAGATGGGCCCAAGGAAGGACAGAGCCGTTTCTGAATATTCAGTTCCTCATTGAAATTTGTCCCATCAGACAGTAAGTCAGTTTAATCTTCCTCACATTATTCTCATTAAGAATAAAATAATTTTGTAAAGGAATACTTGACTTATACTTTTAGGATGGAACTATGAAGAAATTGTCCAGTCTGCAGGGGTTGGTAGAGACTCAGTGGGCTATACTGGTTTTGTAAATGATGTGGCCTTTTCACAACATGTTAGAATAGGTATGGTTAGAGGATGGTGGTCCCAATGGTGTTTTAATTATGATTAGAGGATGGTGGTCTTAATTGTGTTTTAATTATGATTAGAATGGTGGTCTCAATGATGTTTTAATTATGATTAGAGGATGGTGGTCTCAATGGTGTTTTAATTATGATTAGAGGATGGTGGTCTCAATGGTGTTTTAATTATGATTAGAGGATGGTGGTCTCAATGGTATTTTAATTATGATTAGAGGATGGTGGTCTCAATGGTGTTTTAATTATGATTAGAATGGTGGTCTCAATGGTGTTTTAATTATGATTAGAGGATGGTGGTCTCAATGGTGTTTTAATTATGATTAGAGGATGGTGGTCTCAATGGTGTTTTAATTATGATTAGAGGATGGTGGTCTCAATGGTGTTTTAATTATGATTAGGGGATGGTGGTCTTAATGGTGTTTTAATTATGATTAGAATGGTGGTCTCAATGGTGTTTTAATTATGATTAGAGGATGGTGGTCTCAATGGTGTTTTAATTATGATTAGAGGATGGTGGTCTCAATGGTGTTTTAATTGTGATTAGAGGATGGTGGTCTCAATGGTATTTTAATTATGATTAGAGGATGGTGGTCTCAATGGTGTTTTAATTATGGTTAGAGGATTGTGGTTTCAATGGTGTTTTAATTATGATTAGAGGATGGTGGTCTCAGTGGTGTTTTAATTATGATTATGGGGCTGGGCCTAAGAGAGTTAATGTAAAGACAGACATAGTGGCATAACCCAGGGACCTTGTTAGTTTCAAACTAAAGTTAACCGTCTACCTATGCAGTATTCTAAGATAAATCACGCAGCATAGTAATATGCATAGAATTATATCAAAATATGTATGAATTTATGGGTGACCATTGACATCCCTCACCTTAGGCCCCAGTAGGCTAGGATTCACTGTAATGGAAAAAACAATGTTGGAGTTGACACTACCAAAAATTGTGATTATGGATATCTTCATAATTGGTATGTATCACCTGTATATATTTTTATGACATGGGAAATGTTGGTTTAACAAGAAAAGTATCTGATGAATTAGGTAATATTACAATGGTAGATCCATAGGTTCATTGATTGCAAGAGTTTTTTTTAACACTTGCCATAAGGCAAAATGTGTTCTCAGAATGTTACCAATTTTATTTCTTCACAATAATTTAAGTTGACCATCATGCACAGTTAGCACACTTTCTGGATAATTTGCATATTAGGTAAAGAAGAAGCCTATCAGATTTTGTGTTCAAAATGTTAAAGGTCAAGGTCACTGTTACAAAGAAGAAAAATGCACAAAAACTTTACTTCTGTCAATTATGGTTACCAAACATTACTAGCTCTCAGTGTATCCCAAAGGATGCAAGCCTGAGAGTTGGTCTCTGAAGCGCAAGTGAGGGTAAAGGGAAACACTGTGCTTGGGAAATAGAAGAACCTGATTGATTTGGGGGTAAAAAGGTGAAAGGTTACCAACTGAAAGAAGAAAAATGGTTACCGGTACTGCAAAGTATCTAGTTCTGCATTGCATATCAGGAGCAAACTTTGTCACGACTTACACATGGGATAAGGAATAGGTCTATAAGTTTTGATGTCAAAGTTCAAGGACACTGTGACAGATAAAAAGATTGTTCGCTGCACAATTTTAGATATCGATGTAGAGAACTGTAAACTTGGGACAGGAGAATAATGTACCATTCACAATACTCTTGTTAACAAACTTGTAGATGAGGTTCCTTTATTGTACTTTTCAGTTTCCTTTATATTGAATCTACGTAGAATGTTTGTAGTCAGTTGAAGTCATTTGTATGTCAGGTTTCATAATTGAATCATTAGGGCAAGTAAAGATTTTGTGGAAGTGTCTTAGATTTTCTGTTTTAATTGTAAACAAGCATGGCAGGCAGATGAAACATGTAATATTTGGAGCACTGAGTTTATTTTTCTCACAGAAAGGATATTTCCAAGTACATTTGTATGAAGTGTAGAATTTGCATATAAATTTCTTTATATTTGATTAATTACCGCACCACTAATATTTTTTGTGTGCTTCATTTTTCTTCAACAGAACTCAAAGGGTAGACAGTCAAGAGATATTCCTATTGTTGTGACATCCAGGTGTTGAGACAAGAAGAGAATAGATACATATGTCATCATACAGTCACTGAATGTTGATCTTCTTTGTTTATTTATGTTCTTTATTAAGTTTGTTAATAGTCACATTTAATGAAACATTTCATGTTAATCACCTAATTATCAAAGTTGATGGTAATTAATGAATGCTTCTACTTGACATTTAATGTTTAAATCAGGTTAGATCACGATCCTAAAAAGTATATACATGTAGAACCATAGTACCCACACCATGAATTTCATTTTAAGTTTCAGCAAGAGCTTGTATATGGGATCAAACACCTATAGTTGTTTTTGCAGTACCCAGAGAGCTTGTGAATAATAATTAAATTTCAGGAGTGAAAACAAAGGAGTTGAGGGAAAGTGTGGATGGGCATATTTTGCAACATGATGGTTAGTATCTTTTTGTGACAAAAGAACAAAGGAAGACCCACCAACTTGCAGGAAGCTCCTAGAAAGCTTTCCCACTTACTCATGTAGGTCAAGCTGAGATTTTAACTCGCCTGGACAAAGGCAAGATGTGAGTGATCTGTAAAGGTCAGCACCTTAGACCACTTGACCACCTATGGCCTCCTGTTGTTTCTATGTAGCAAACATTGGTAAATGTATTAAACAGTTTGAAGGATGCTCTTCAGTTAGATCTGATACTTTTTGCCACTTAAGGCATGTTTGTGTGCGTGTGATAGGATATAATATTAATCAAAATAAGGTTATGTTTATTAGTTGAAAATGTAACATGGCTCAGGCTTGTATAGTTTCAGTTAAAAAGTCTTAAAATTTAACAATCAGCATGGATGACATTGTGGTCAATTTACCATATGCAAGAAGGTAATTTCATGCAAGCGCTACAGTAGATTAAAGATAATCTGAGGGATTACAGTTTCCATGCAGAGCTTTTCTGATTTTCTTTTCAAGACATTAAGCTCGCATCTAATGCAATTAAAATATATTCAAGATGTATTATTTGCAGAAGTCTATTCAAATTTAAAAGTTCCCTTGAGTTAGATCTGTATTTTAAAGTTTGAATTACATTCATAAAACAAATCTTCATCGATTACAATCATATAACTGGAAACTATTGCCAATATTTTCTTTGCTTTTATAACGAGATTCTTCCTATGAAGAAACATTTTGGCATAGACTGGACTGGAAAAGACCTTTTTAAAAATAAAAAAAGTCATTAAATATAATGGAATAAAACTGATGCAAATTATATTAGTTGCAGATGTCAGGTCTTGTTGATCACAGCCATTGAAATAAATGATTTGATACTTGAACATTTTAAGAACTATAGTGAACTCATGCTTGTCATTTCCACTGTTATTAATAATTTGCTTTGAAAACTGGAATCAAGTAAAACTGACAGAAAAGGCTCAATGTGTGTGTACGTGGGAAGAAAGTTGTTAATATTTTCATGAAATCAGGATAAAAATATTACTGTGGAAAAAGCATTTCTTAGTTGTATGAATTTTCATTAAGTAAGTTTTAGGGATCTGTTAGGAATAAGTTATTAGTTGATGAAGTAATTGCATACATCATAAAAATTTTAATTTATTTTATCAGATGTACATTACATTTGGGTTCATGAGATGATTTAGTTTAATGTAGATTATTATCATTTAGTTGTTTTTTATTTTTAAGGTAGATCTTGTTTCAACACTTGAAGGACAGACTGGTTGTGTACTTGTTGGTAAGAGTTCCATTCTAGTGGAGCTTATGAAGCTCCTGGGCCAGAGCCACTGAAGGAAAGCTAGGGAGTGGATGTCAGGTTTACTAGACTTGGGATCACTACAGCTACACAACCAGCTTGCCATTATATAAACCTCATGTTAAATGGAGTATATTTATATATTTTTATATGGGCCAATTTAATGATTGTAACAGTATAAAATTTAATATAGATGAGTGGACTTGCTTGACAGTTTTTAATCTTTTTAAATCTGTGCAAAATTCAAGCTGCATATGTGATATTTTTTAAATACCAGTATACTGCCCTTGCGTTGGACTCGTACCTTAAGCTGGACAGATATAAACTCACTCAGTACCTGTCTCTAAGAAACTGTACATATGTTTACAATATAGCTCACAATGGTTGTTTTATCATTTTGTTAAGCCTTAGTGGCACACGATTTTAGTACAATCTGCGTCCTCATAGAAGATCTCGTGCATGGCACAGTGGTGCTGATAGACTGAATACTTTTGTAAAATGCAACATCTGTAGATGCAATGTTTGTAAAGTACTGTAGTAAAATAAGAAAGACCATATAAAGTTGAGTCCATCTGCAAACTGCACTTATCCAGATCTGCCATCGGGTAGGGTTGTCCACTTGTGAGGCAAATTTGGTTATTGTTTAGGAGATGATCGACCATAGTGTTATTACCCAGTAAATAATTACATATGAAATTAATGGATGGAATAATAGTGATCTGAACAGAGACAATGTATAGAACAGTACGAGTCCCTACATGAAAAATATAACAATTTATTCAATCAAATAAACAAAAATAAAATTGAACATGGCATTTGAAGGATATACTTTCTCCTAGAAATAATTTTTTTTTTTTTTTTTAAAGAAATGTAGTTAGCTGTTCTGGTTTACAAATAAAACATAATTCATTATATAGACAAGACATTTTCCACTACTTAACCTCAAATGAACATAGCCTCTCTATATGTATGACTTATCCCAGTCGGTTCTAATTAAAAATCAATAATCCCCTCAAACAATGAAGGTTAAACCATTGCAGGCCAGTGATTTATTGCGGGCCTAGCTCTTACGTCAAAGTTAATTGTGTCATGCTGACCATGACAAGATTGACTTCATTTATCATGCATTAATTCTTTTCCTCAATATTCACTTTGTTACACCATTAAATAAGGCACTGGCAAATCTAGGTCAGTGAAGTTTGTTTGAATTAATTGAATGGGATGGTAGATAAGGATCAGTTGGACTTAGAAATGCTGAGTACCCTTAAATTGGACATCTTGTCAGTTTGTTTCAAAACTATTGGTCTGATAATTTTTGTTAACCTGCAATGGGCATAAAGATGTAATTTTTAGCACTCAAGTTTGAATTTTATTTTAATTTCAAGAACAAAATTGTCCACATTTGGTTTTGTCCAAAAAGATGAACCCTTCCAAGTGCTAATTCAGTCTTAAGGTAATTGCATTTGCACATTCTTTGTAAAAGAAGGTAACTGAAATGTGTAAGATGGCCATGATCTCAGTGAGATATATTTAGATCATGGGCCTGGGAGGGTGGGTTGTAGTAACTTGTAACCTGTCCGACTCAAGGGCACCTTACCTCACTAAACCTATGAATACACATCATTTTGAATTTATTTCTTTGCATGGTTATGTAATGTTGTAGTATCATTTTATGTGAATTATTAAGGAAGAACACTTTAATATGATGTCAATGCATGTTACAAGTCTTTATTAAACAAGTCAGACTATGACCATAAGAAATGGAGTAACTATATCAACACATTTAACAAATGAAGTTTCACTAGTTGAACCGTCAACTTCATTAAGAATAATTTAGTTTCATTTTGTGTTATTATATGTATATCTGTAATTTGTTTTTTTTTTTTAAATGCCTAAATTTCAATAAATTTTTTTAATTGAAATATTTATTTCCTCTGTCCTGTTTATTTGCCACAGTAAGTTGCCCAGTCATGGATAGTTGTTGTCTGGCAGAAATTTGAAACCTGTGTTTATTTTTTTAGTGCTATGCATCTTTAGGACATCAAAAACTTTTTTTTTTATCCTGAACCAAATAAATGAGGAAGGCAAACAGTGTCACCATTGTATATCCAGTCATACTTCCCTCACAAATTGGTAAAGTTCAGAACTTAAGTCCATTTCTCAAGCAGCTTTGACTGTGGGTCATACAAAGGGCTGGTATGCATTTGTGTTCTGTGGTCACTTTTGTTGTTAAACACTAAAAGGAAGGCTGAAAGTTACTTAGCTGATTTAGGAATAATAATATGCAAATTGCACAAGTTTCAGGTTTTAGACTAAAGTAATACAAAGAAAGAGTCTTTCACAGGAGTGCATGAGTTGTCCATAATAAAATATGTCTCAAGTTTCAAAACGAACTGGAGTTATTTGCAAATTAGAAGGGGTCCATCTGTGAGAACCTCCCTCAAACCGTTTGCTGTGATTAATGATAGTATTTATTCATAGTCTTACTTTGACAATGTTTTGAACTAACCTTAAATATGGGCTTATATCCACTAAAATTCAGTCTTTGCTATGATGTCTACAGTGTGACAGTTTATTGTAACGTCTAGCACTGGGATATCATGATGCAAACATGTAGCATCATGTTCCACCCAATCACAATCGCCCTACAAACCAGTTGACAGTGCTAAAACTAGCCTCTTAATGTTGAGTGCTTAGTAAGGCAGCTGCTAATACCATTTTTATAAGTGTTTGGTATGACTTAGCTGGGTTTCGAACTCTCAACCTTCTGCATATGAGGTGGACACTCTAACCACTTAAGCCACCAGTTGTCTGCAAAGAATTTGATAATGAGCAAGATCCACATATTTAAAAAGTTATCTTCCGATTGGTTTCACTTGTTACCACTACAGAGGTTGTATGTCTGATCTGAATTTAGATATGAAAAAGGGGGTTATATCCTAAAGATTTTTGGTTTGTTTGATAATGAATAAGATCCATGCATCTTAACATGGTAATCTTACATCCAATAGACTGAGATTGTTTCCACTCTAGAGGCCACATCTGATTTTGATTACTCTTGGGATAAATGCATACATCATTAAGATCTCAGACAGCTAGAGCAAGATACACCTATATTAAAGAGACGCAGAAAATCGCCCATGCACGAGTCCTCCGTATGCACGTTTTTTTGTTTTTTTTCTTCTTTTGCAAACAGGAAAGTTTTGCGACACAATAAATATGTTCTAATCACTGTGAAAAATGAGGCAATGCTTTTATTTGAGGTGTTTTTTGCTGACTTTTTTTGAGCAAAGGTCGTCGGCTTACTTTGATGATGGCGCCGCTAAAGGCTCCAGTTGAAGGGTCAAACAAATACCTGTTTGTTATTGCTGCGGCAACTTCAGATAATTGTAGAACATTGAAACAGATTTGTTTTATTTGTTTAGTATATATCAGTGCTTCAAAGGTAATCAGTTCTCTTTGAAGTGTCAGCAAACATATTTTTTCTTCTTCCATCTGGTATTTGTTTTTAAATTAGTGTCATCTGCTTTACTGTACTCATTTTACGTTTCCGCCTTCTGCGGATTCGGATTTTAACTAGTCAGTTGCATAAAGTAATAAGGCCAGATATCATCATTAGCGGATTATGATATAACAGTGCACTGTTAGGGTGGTTTGTCAGTATGAGACAAGGACTTGTTATTTTAACAATATATTCCAGTACATTGTTTCCTGTCATGGTGCCTTTTATTTTCTCTACTCCAAACGCAAGACTGTATATACAGTTTTTATCAGCCAAAATTGGTGTCGACACAAATATCACCAGATGGTATATTTTGTCACCAAAACGGAAAACAGAATCGCAGTTTGCTACATCAGCGAAGCCAAGCATCAGAAAATTTTGCGAAACACGACATAGACGAAAGTGAACTATATTGTAGTCCAGAATATATTTGTACATGATATAGATTTTAATACATACTGTTTTAAAGAATAATAAATAATTGCAAAGAAATACATGTAAAACTGATAAAAGTTTTGTATTTGTTTATTCCGGGCATTTTAATGGCCATTTAGTCGCTTCAGAATGTTTCTGGGCACTGTAACTTTTGCTGGTGGGACTGCAACTTTTGCAGGTGGGACTCCTATTTTTACCAAATTAAGAGTCCTGGACTCCTAGTTTTAAAATCCTAGTGAGAACTCTGAGACATATTTCTGATCTTGAATATGTGCTTGTATCATATTTTGATCAAACTTGGAATGTGGACTTATAAGTTTAAGCACTTGAATGAGTTTGATGAGGAAGATACATGTTAATGAGGTGACCTTACTTCTGATTGGCTGAGCATGTTATCCCTCTGGAACTAATGATTTTTAGATATAAGCTTATATGGCCTCGCACATTCAATAATACACACGATCCATACATATTTATGGTCTTGCTTGCAAACTGAATTCGTTGCTGCTCTAGGGTCTGATCTAATTTTGATAAAACCTGTTAAATACACATGCCATCAATAGCTTTAATTTTTTTATATTGTGAACATAATCTATGCATTTGATAATCTTGATCTGATCGTATTAGTTTTTTATCACTTGGAGTAATAAAACTTTGTAAACATGCTAACATTGATAAGATTTTTGTATGCATATTTATGAAGTGAACTTGTATCTGATTGGCTGATTTTTTTAAAACACTCTAGACACTCCATATTTTACAGGATTACTTAATCAACAGACCTATACCGTGAGATTTTGCAGGGGTGGCCATATTGGATGGCAGATTGGCATCCACCAAACAAATTTAAATGACCTTGATTCAAGAACACTTCCATGTTAAATAATGTGCAAATTGGTTAAGTTGTTTTTGTTCATCTGCCTTTTTGCTGGCGTGGATTATGATGTAGAACAGCTAACTAGAGCCAATTTAGATTAAACTTGGTTAGAATGTTTCTGTGGGCATACTTTATCAAAATTGTGACTAAGGTGGCCCTTACAATTGTGTAGCTATCATAGCAACAATAGGGGAAATCTTTTTTTGTGTTCTCCAGAAAATCTTAGCCAGTTTGAATCAGATTTGGTAGTATTTTTTTTTTAAGACTCACACTTTTAAATTTGTTATCTTCCCAAGCATTGGTATTGATTTTATAGCTGCTATGTGGAGGCATATATTCCACATCATCTTTCGAATGGCTGAGGCAATTTCAATTAAATAATGAATATTTATGGTTTCCAATAACAATCATAAGGAAAACCTATTTCTAACTTTTCTAGAATGGCTGAGCCATTTTTGATCAAACTTGGCAGGAATGTTTCTTAGCATCTGCTCTACTCAAAAGTGTGTCCAAGTTGACTACCCTATTAACAGTGTTACTTCCTTATTAACCAGGCAGACAACCAATATTTGACCTCTTTAGAACAGCTGAGCAGCTTCTTTTCAAACCTGGATTGTTCCTGAGGACATCCAGCATCCTCTATTAATATTAATGTGGTAATGAGGTAATTTTACATCAGCAACAGTTAAGGTAATTTAACATCAGTAACAGTTAAGGTAATTTAACATCAGAAGCAGTTAAGGTAATTTTACATCAGTAACAGTTAAGGTAATTTTACATCAGTAACAGTTAAGGTAATTTAACATCAGAAGCAGTTACGGTAATTTTACATCAGCAACAGTTAATGTAATTTAACATCAGTAACAGTTAAGGTAATTTTACATCAGTAACAGTTAAGGTAATTTTACATCAGTAACAGTTAAGGTAATTTAACATCAGCAACAGTTAAGGTAATTTAACATCAGTAGCAGTTAAGGTAATTTTACATCAGTAACAGTTAAGGTAATTTTACATCAGTAACAGTTAAGGTAATTTTACATCAGTAACAGTTAAGGTAATTTTACATCAGTAACAGTTAAGGTAATTTTACATCAGTAACAGTTAAGGTAATTTTACATCAGTAACAGTTAAGGTAATTTAACATCAGAAGCAGTTAAGGTAATTTTACATCAGCAACAGTTAAGGTAATTTAACATCAGTAACAGTTAAGGTAATTTAACATCTGAAGCAGTTAAGGTAATTTTACATCAGCAACAGTCAAGGTAATTTAACATCAGTAGCAGTTAAGGTAATTTTACATCAGCAACAGTCGAGGTAATTTAACATCAGTAACAGTTAAGGTAATTTTACATCACTAACAGTTAAGATAATTTTACATCAGTAACAGTTAAGGTAATTTTACATCAGTAACAGCTAAGGTAATTTTACATCAGTAACAGTTAAGGTAATTTAACATCAGAAGCAGTTAAGGTAATTTTACATCAGCAACAGTTAAGGTAATTTAACATCAGTAACAGTTAAGGTAATTTAACATCAGAAGCAGTTAAGGTAATTTGACATCAGCAACAGTCAAGGTAATTTAACATCAGTAGCAGTTAAGGTAATTTAACATCAGAAGCAGTTAAGGTAACTTTACATCAGTAACAGTTAAGGTAATTTTACATTAGTAACAGTTAAGGTACTTTAACATCAGAAGCAGTTAAGGTAATTTTACATCAGCAACAGTTAAGGTAATTTAACATCAGTAACAGTTAAGGTAATTTAACATCAGAAGCAGTTAAGGTAATTTTACATCAGCAACAGTCAAGGTAATTTAACATCAGTAGCAGTTAAGGTAATTTTACATCAGCAACAGTCAAGGTAATTTAACATCAGTAACAGTTAAGGTAATTTTACATCAGTAACAGTTAAGGTAATTTTACATCAGTAACTGTTAAGGTAATTTTACATCAGCAACAGTTAAGGTAATTTAACATCAGATGCAGTTAAGGTAATTTTACATCAGCAACAGTTATGGTAATTTAACATCAGTAACAGTTAAGGTAATTTAACATCAGAAGCAGTTAAGGTAATTTTACATCAGTAACAGTTAAGGTAATTTTACATCAGTAGCAGTTAAGGTAATTTAACATCAGAAGCAGTTAAGGTAATTTTACATCAGTAACAGTTAAGGTAATTTTACATCAGTAACAGTTAAGGTAATTTAACATCAGAAGCAGTTAAGGTAATTTTACATCAGCAACAGTTAAGGTAATTTAACATCAGTAACAGTTAAGGTAATTTAACATCAGAAGCAGTTAAGGTAATTTTACATCAGTAGCAGTTAAGGTAATTTTACATCAGCAATAGTCAAGGTAATTTAACATCAGTAACAGTTAAGGTAATTTTACATCAGTAACAGTTAAGGTAATTTTACATCAGTAACTGTTAAGGTAATTTTACATCAGCAACAGTTAAGGTAATTTAACATCAGAAGCAGTTAAGGTAATTTTACATCAGCAACAGTTAAGGTAATTTAACATCAGTAACAGTTAAGGTAATTTAACATCAGAAGCAGTTAAGGTAATTTTACATCAGTAACAGTTAAGGTAATTTTACATCAGTAACAGTTAAGGTAATTTAACATCAGAAGCAGTTACGGTAATTTTACATCAGCAACAGTTAAGGTAATTTAACATCAGTAACAGTTAAGGTAATTTAACATCAGAAGCAGTGAAGGTAATTTTACATCAGCAACAGTCAAGGTAATTTAACATCAGTAACTGTTAAAGTAATTTTACATCAGTAGCAGTTAAGATAATTTTACATCAGTAACAGTTAAGGTAATTTTACATCAGCAACAGTTAAGGTAATTTAACATCAGTAACAGTTAAGGTAATTTAACATCAGCAACAGTCAAGGTAATTTTACATCAGTAGCAGTTAAGATAATTTTACATCAGCAGCATTGTTTTTTTAAAATGTGACACTGATATGTTTATAAATAATCCTGTCCAGCACAAAAGTTAAGAAAATAGAAGAAAAAAATTAAAAAATTGACTGATCACTATTCAAAATTTATACACTCCTTATTACTGTCTTTCAGTTTTCATATATTTAACAATTTAATCAACAATCACACAAATACACACAATTGTTTTTAAAAAATGGACTGATCACCATTTAATCCAAATTTATACTTTATTACATTGTACTGTCATTCAGTTTTCATATATTTTAAAATTAATCAACAATCACATGCAAAATTAACTGTTCTCTTTTCAGCTGACCTGACATTTTATG
The DNA here is from genome assembly GCA_029339505.1 of Unio delphinus. Lineage (NCBI taxonomy): Eukaryota > Metazoa > Mollusca > Bivalvia > Unionida > Unionidae > Unio > Unio delphinus. Next base: position 285,747 of record JAQISU010000098.1, read on the forward strand.
GCACAGCAACACAGGTAGGTTATTTAGTGCTGAGGTAATCATTGTAAACTAATTTACCTAACAACATTCCATGGCATCCAGCTCAGTCTGATCTAATGATAGGATCCGAACCTGTACCCTTTCACCCACGAGACAGACAATCTAATCACTAAGCTGATTTGCCCTCCCCTTATAAGACCCATATTGAAAAATCATCACTTACTTAGCTACATTTAAAAAATACTTCATCAGCAAGTGCTACTCCATTGACATGTGTTAATAAAATAATATACATTACTTGCTAGTAAAATGTCTTATCTGCAATCATATTTCTTGATGATATACAAGACCAACTGTATTTACTACAGCAATTTTAAATTTTCTTTTTCAGTTTCACTACAATTTCCCTGTAAACAGTAAAGAAATCATAAACATTTTGTAACACCTAACAATCGTGATTGCATGAAATGTGGTACTGTATAAATACTGTTAATCATTACATACTCATATATGAATCATTACAGTTCAGTTTGCAGAAAGGAAGAAAAAGTGATAAAATACATATACCAGTAGCATTTAATTAATCTTTGCATATTTACATTGTAATATCAAAGAGTTTGTACTTTGTTAAAAAACTCCAAAAGCCATGGTAATTATTGCAGCTTAGTTCACAGAGATTTCAAGTCAGGATGTGGACAGTATCCATAAACATAAAATTTCAAGCGGTTAAGTGTTTTAAAATACTTACTTTAAAAGCATAAACAAAGGATGCCTATAATTATGTTGCTGAAATTATTTTTCCAAATGCTGGTACATGCCATTTCAATTCCTAACCAACAACATATTTAAGATTGATACTACATTTGTACATGTATTCTTAAGTACACTAAAGTATATGAAAGTATATAATAAATTATTTTATTATAAAGACTCCAAAACCATGCATCATTCAATTAATACATGGACAGGTCTTAGAGTTCTAGCGACAGAGTTCTCTGTAGGATTTTGAAAGCTGCAATCCAGGACTCCTTCATTTAAACAAAGCTGGAGTAAAAGCCATAAAAATAGGACTCCCAATAATAATAATATGTCATGTTTTCCCTTATAATAATTCCAAACATCATACCGTGTATGTTGGTTTACCAACATCTATGTCGTCAAAGTGCTTATGATCATTCATCAAGACAATAAAAGAATGAAATAGAAAGTTCACTGTGAACAGAGATTATTGGGATTGCTTGTGATATAATGACTATAGTAAAAGTCATGCAAATCATTTAGGCATTCAGAACTATTTCAGCAATGGGTGTCATTTCAATCTGACTATACATACCTTCACTTTGTTTAGATCCTCATATATCCATATTCCTTTGGAAGGTCATTATTTACATGTGTTGAGAACAACATATAGCAAAATCAATGTTAAATTATGTGGACATTTTTAGATGAGGTGAACCTATCTATATGATCCAGTGTGAACTGGATTGAATGTTGCATGCTGGGATGTCACAATGAAAGAAGTATGTTGAAAACATTCATACAACCCTGTTATTTGTTAGGACAGACATGATATACTTTTTCTTGACCCAGTTAAGTACCTGGCCACTACTGTAAAAGCCCATAGAGATCAATAATTGTCACCTAAAAGTATTTTGATGAACATTAAGATGCAGATCAAGCAACTATCAGTATTCAACCAATTTTGTTTAAACTATTTTTAGTATTAGATTTTAAAACTACAATAATTAATTTAAGCAAATGTTTACACAATGACACACACTTTAGAAGCAATGAAGGAAATGAGAGAGATTTCAGTTTATTTTCAGTATTCATTTATTTAATTAGCCTAATTCAAAATCAAATTAAAACATGGGAAGAATAAACAAGTGAACATATTCCCTTCGCATTTTTCCATTCCATCTTTATGCAACTTAGCACTCAATTGTACACTTTTTCTTAATCAAACTTCTCCTTGGCAGGTTTCATTTGAAAATCCTTAAGTTTTGGACCTTTCTCCATTACCCTCATCAATTATTTTTACAGATTTATTGCTTAAAAACATATGGAGCCCTTTGTCTTCATGCAGTTATATGATGAAACATCGCTCTCACAAGTCATTGACTTTATGAGTGAAACCAGCAATGCTTCAGCTACAACAGCAACAAATCTGAGTGCATAAAAGTAATAATGTTCCACTATTTTCTAATTCTGCAGCCTGTGGAAATGTTTTATTCTATGATTCATTCCACCAATCTTTCAATCTCATAGTTGCATGAACAACTTCCTGTTTTGCCAGTTATGTGAAAATCAGATTTATTTGCAGCCTTGTGTTTGGCAAGAATAGATTAAGAAGCAAATAAAGCAGTAGTTCTGGAACCACTGCCTATAATGCAATGAAATGGTAATTAACATAAATTGTATGGGGCTTCTCCTTTGCAAAATTAATCCAGAGTTTTCAACCATTTTAATCAAATACTGATGCTTAGCACCAAAAGAAATTATGTAAAGTTACCATTTAATTGCAAAATAACTCATTGAAAATTTATGTCAATGTAAGTCAACCTTTTTAGATGAGAAAGTAAACCCTATTTAATGTCACATAATATTAAGGAAAATTTTGTAAGTACCCTCTGCACTGGTAATGATTAGACTTGATGTCCACTTTTCTTTCTCCAATTTAATGTGAGTCTATCTTGTGCAAACCAATAGAAATCAGTAATCTTCATCTGGAAGTATTGTGATGACAACTAAAGTTATTCAACAATAATGAATGAACCCACTTTCATGAAACTTCTCTAAAACTTTTGAATAATTAATATTTTATTTATGATCACTATAGGCACCTACATGGTATGTTAATGTATACTATAGCTAAATCTATTAACCTAGCACATGCACAGTAAATCATCTCATAAAATCATAAAAATGACTTGTCATGTGATGTCATTCATGCTACAGTGAATGTCAATGTAGAAATTTTACTATTAAAGCGGCCTAAGTGATTAATGTATCCACCTCAGATGCAGGTGGTTGCTGGCCTGAACTCGAGCCAAATCATACCAAAGTCTTATTAAAATGGTACTTGTAGCAGCTGCCTCACTTGGCACTCAGCATTAAGAGGTTAGTTTTATGGCTGGTTGGCCTGGTGTCAGGATAATGTGACTGATGATGTTACATGTCTGATGCATGAAAACCAATGTTAGACATCACAATAAACTGTCATACGGCAAACATAATATTGATAACATCATATTGATATAACTAAAAAATTGTTTAAACATCATTGAAAATCTAAATCACACACATACACATAATCTGATGAAGTAGGTGCTGATATTTAAATTAAGCTAAATTTTGTTTTTCTAAAATGTAATACTAAAAACAGTTTGAACGAAATTCATTTTATCTTTATTGTCCAATGCTCTTCACCTAAAATGTCACCAAAAAACGTCCAGGCAAAAATTTACTGATTGATATGGACTTGTACAAGGGTAGCCAGGTGGTTAACGTGGTCAAGAAAAGTTTTTAACAAATAACTGTGTAGTATGAATTTGTTTTCAACATGCACAACACAAGTGCAGAGTTCAAATCATGTGTGAATATGTTCCTGAGGAACTCTGCACATTATTGGAAGAAGACGAATAACTTGTATGACATTTACTATAGCAACCGGCTGTTGCTATAGTAAATGTCATACAGGTTATTCATCTTCTTGAAAACCTTTCCAGAAGAAAAAAAAAGTTGCTATTTTAAACAGGATACGTGATCTAGTTCGTTGTTTTAATTCAAGTTCTCGCTTCTTTTTTTCTATCTGAGACTTGGATTCTTCGAAATTTTCTTCATAAAGGTCCATTGGGGACCCTACTCGATTGTAATCCGCCATTTTGACTCCTTCGATGTGCAATCACTTAGAAGCTCTTAAAAATTCAAACCAGAAATAACACTAATCGTCTTGATGATAAGACGTATGCAGACCAATTAAATGACCCAAACTGGGGGGAGGGGGGGGGGGGCGGTCGCCAGTTATTATGTACATTTGAGAGAGTCACGTATATATGGTGAAGTTCTATGCATTTGAAACATGCAGGTGGTGAGAAAGTTGGCATATCTCTATGCTAATTTGATGTAATTTCTTTGCATATTGTACATATAAAAATTGTATATGATCTAAGGATACTAGTCACTAAAATGACTGCTCCCTTATACTAAAAAAGAAAAAAAAAAAAAAAAAGGAAAAGAAACCCAGCTTGAATTGAATTTTGCCCAGCTAGACAA